>CBVK0102396490.1:0-16214 GCA_900067695.1 Picea abies
AGGTTTTTGGATGTCTAGGACTTTTTGCATTCCCGATTATTGTAAAAAGGCCTCCAGAGCCTCATTGTAACCATCTTCTTTTGAATGCGAGTAGCCATCACATCTCTTCTTAGAGATAAGCTGCCACCATTCTAGCGAGTCTTTCACTCTGTATTTTTACAGTCTCTATACATTTCTTTGATTAATAAAAAATTGTGTTATATTATATTGCATCTCTGATACATTTATGTTATATTATTGAATGTCTGGAATATCTCTATGCATTTCTTTATTATATCTCCACTCTCATTTCGTGCCGAAAATAATCTGGATCACATTAGGAAAGGGAGAATTGCATTGAAGATGTATTTCATGTTGGATTTCCCTCTTAGTAGGTAACCCATCTAGTTCCTGAAAGATCTCATCATAATTAGAAACAATATCAATTAATTCTTTCTTATGGGAAGGATCACATCCTTGGAAGGCGTCCGATGTTCCAACATCCTTTTCTCTTACAACCATGAGTACATATATCTTATTAGTATTTATGAGTCTTTTCATCTGTCCAACACTAATAAGTGTTGTGTTTACCTTCATGATGTGGGCTCTAACAATGTATTCCACTCCTCCTTTAGTAAGGTAATATTTGTTCTCATGACAAAAGAAGACTTCTTTTCTATCATAAAGATATGGAATTCCTAACACTATGCCACATATATCAAGTGAAACAACATCCAAATCAACTTCATCAACCAACTTTGAATCAATAGAAAATCTAACTCTACATTGCTTGGTGAGATTAGGTTTTTCTTTGTTGCATACCCAACCAAGAGGATAAGGCTTTGGATGTGGTTTTGTTTCAAGACCCATTTTTTTTACAAGTGTCTCAGATATTAAGTTAACTTGGGAACCCAGATCAAACAAAGTATTAATATTAGTATGCTTAGATACAACCCTTATGTGAAATAATTCATTCCCCTTTCTTTCATCATCATGAGATTCATTAGTGGAACGTGAACTAGCATGAAGGGAACCTTTACCTCGTACTCCAATCACGATGATATTTTCCTCATTTCTTGAGTCAAGACCAAGATCTTTTTGTATTGTAGCAACGATCTTTTTTTCCCCTTTCAACCGAACTGCTTTGGTCTTTTCTCTGGATGTAGTTTCCAACAATGCTCATCATTGTGACCATCCCTCTTGCAATGAGTGCAAGATGGATTTCCTTCTCCCTTCTTTGTAGTGGCAGGATTTTTGTCCTTTCTTTTAAACTTTCCTTTAAACTGATTATGTGGGAACTTGGAAGGCTTCTTTGTGGGATCTTCTTGAACATTCTTTCCTATGATTTCAAGGTGTGTGGCTTGCACACAAACTTCATCAAGACTGGTGGGGTTAAATAACAATAAAGTATGATGAATATAACTGTGAAGTGATCCAATATACTTCATTAAAGTTTCATAGGAATCTAAAAGAATTTTGAGTGCAAGTTCTTTCTTCCTAAATTCCTCCATGAAACTTTGTATTGTTTGACCTTTACTTTGTCTTAACGTTTTCCATTCCATCATTGTTTTATGTAAATAACCCAATGGATAAAATTGCTTCCTTATTGCTAATTTAAATTTTGACCATGAGGAAATAAGATTACCACACTTACTTATGTCATGAAGCTTTTTCTCCCACCATACGAGAGCAGTGCCTTCCAACCGAAGAGAGGCTAATTGAACTTTCACTTCCTCTTCATCAATATGTTGTACACAAAAATATACTTCAATCCGTCGGATCCAATTATCTAGATTTTTAGGATTAGCATCTCCATTAAACATAGGTAAAGAAAATTCACATCAAGGTTTAATAATGGTTTCTTAAAAGAGGCTTTATGAATAGCATTAGAATGGTGAGAATGATGAGAATGATCAGAGGAATAAGAGATATAAATTTTTGTTGGAGATGGAGGCTCAGGAGGGTCTCCCCTAGCCCCTTGGTTCACTGAAGCATTTTCATCTGCTTGTGCTTCCTTTTTCTTCCCTTTTGTTTTTCATCCTCTTCTCGTAGTCTCCATACATTCACTTGACCATTTCTGACATGCGATAGAAGACCATATGGAATTTTTTCTCCTATTCATCATTCTTGTCCTCTTCATCCATTTTCTTCTTTAGAGATGCATGACCAATCTATGGGTTGAAAGTATTAAGTGTTCCTTCACCCTACTTATGCTTGGCCCTATTAAGCATTCACACTCAACAATTCAAGTCCAATATGACTGCTCTGATACCAACATGATCCAGGATATTTTCATTGATATGACTTATTAAATAATTGTATTAAGTGAGAATAAATTAAATTGCACCATAAAGAAGAAATCTCAATAAGAAAGAGACATGAGCATCAATCTGAACAAAAAAAACTTGATAACGGAGTTCGTCCCTGGTGGAATATGTCTCCGGGTCCTACTCTCAAATGGGTAGGCCTTTTTATTAACTCAGCAAAATAATTTAGCAAAATGCTTAAGTATACCTTATTTTGGAATTAAGCTATTGAAGCTTTGCTCAGATCAAAAAACATACAACACCATTGAATTAATGTTGTCGAATTACCCAAAAATTACTGTCTCCGTGCTTCAATCTGACTCTGGAACTCCCAGACCCATGAGAAATTTTGTCTCGATTTCTGTGCCTGCAATATGCAATTAATTCTTTAAATCTGCATTGAATTATGTGTCTGGCCATACCATCTTGCGCCTGCCTCTCCCCCCTTTTGTCCATTGGAAAAAAATAGTTTTTAAATAAAAACATGGGTGAATTAAACAATATGGCACTTATCCCAAACTCTTGGCGGATGTGTATTAAAGGCGAGTTGTTGGGGGAGGTCATGTTGGAGAAATTTCTATTTTCGACACACTAGTTCAGTGGGAGTTAACTGACTAGTTCTATTTTAGACTTTCTATTTTTACCATCACTATTATGCATGCATGAATTCCTAAGGAAAGCTAACTACTTGATTTATTTTCTTAATTATGGAATATTTTTCCTTATATATGAGTGTATTCCACTCATTCATTGTATCATATTGATCATGATCTTATATATGAGTGTATTCCACTCATTCATTGTATCATATTGATCATGATCTATGTATCAATCATCAACTCATTGGAGTAGTGTGAATATATTTTCTCATTCTTCCATATTGAATCTCTCTTCTTTTCTTGATAAGGTTTGTTTGTACTTTCTTTATCTAGATCTCCTATGCAGGTTTCCATGAAACACTGACATGGTATCAGAGCTATGTTGCTTGGAGCAAGCTAGACAAGCCAAAGAATAAGGAAAATCGGGGTTTTGGCGAGCTAAATCTGTGGTTGTACCTTTCAGGAATTATTCCTCCCAAAATATTACGTTTTGGAGGAAACAACCCGCGTTAAAAGTAAACCCTCTCATTTTGGAAGTGGATTTTCAACCATTTGGTGAGATTCCTCACCGTTTTCTCAAAGGGTAAGCTGAAAGATAGCCTCATGAAACTGATACAAATTCATGGCCGTACCATTCTACATTCGTTGCTCCCAAAATATTACGTTTTGGAGGAAACGACCCTCAAAGAGAGTAAATCATCCCATTTTGGAAGTGGGCTTTCAACCGTTTGGCGAGCTTACTCACCGTTTGCTCAGAAAGTAAGTCACAAGATCATCTCTTGAAACTCATACAGATTTTCACGTAAAGTGTCATTTCTGTCGTGATTTCTTAATTTTTCACTTGCAGATTGAGAGTAAATTTTAGGGGTTCTTAGAAATAGTGGGAGAGATGGATATGACAACTATTATACAGTCAAACTTGGTGGTAATCCTCACACCATAAAATTATTTTGATTGGAAGTCCAAGGTGACATTCCAACTCAAAAGAAAAGGACTATAATTTAACGATGGCGACAAAAACAAAACCTACATTAGCAATTGAGAAGATGATATGGGAGAACCATAAGGATGAGGCCACATGACTACTTCTTGAGTTAATCTCCATTGATTTGTGGTTTCATGTTGTTGCATGCAAGACTCCAAACGAGATCTAGACCACCTTGGAAGAACTCTTTGGAAAGTAGGATGAGATGCGAGGTCATATACTTGAGGTAGAGTTGAATACCTTAGACCCTAAAAGTTTTGATAATATACAAGTTTTTTTTACTAAATTTAAATCTTTGCTATTGAGCTTGGGTGAATGTGGTATTGATAAGTCTACATAAGAGAAACAACTTATTCTAACATTCTTGGCCAAGCTAGGACCATAATACACTATATATATGTCTCCAATTTCCATTCTGGAATATGTCTTTTTGGAACAAATTGGAAAATTTCTACGTTGGCTCAGTTCATTGAGTCTCTTACACAAGAGCAGAAAAAAATCATACAGATGGGCCTCATGAAAAATCCCAAATCACATCCACTCACCATGCATGATGGAAAAGGGTCATCCAAACAGAATGGGAAGGAGGGATATTCCAAACCCTTCAACAATTCTTCAAGTTCCAGAGACTCTTCAGATTCCAAGAAGAAGAAGAAGGGAAAGTAGTGCACTTACTGCAATAAACCGAATCATGAAGAATCCACATGCATGAAGAAACAGATCGATCTTATGGCACAGGCACTTCAACAGAACAACCTTGGAAACTTCATTCCAGAGGGAGTCAAGAAGCAGAAGGAAGAATATCCTGCTCCTAAGAAAGGTAATCATCATGTTCTGTTTGCAATTAATTCCTCATCTGATTCATGGATTATAGACTCTGGTGCATCCCATCATATGGCAATTGTTATCACTCCAAGAGTCCTTCTAGGTTGTAGGTTAGAGCTTGGTAACTTAACTATTTTCTCAATGTTTCTCTCAATTGGATCAAGTTAGATGATTGATACAAGGTTTACTCAATCAAAGCATGCATAGACATATTCACATAGACAAGGATTTTAACCAACTCTATTTAGAGGATTCAAATAAGGTATATGGATGGATAGATCTTATAATATCAACAAAAACATACATAAGATATATGTATGAATGGCCAATGATATAAGCAAAGAATACTTGTAAAGCTTAGTTTATCAGTGTAATGACAAGATGACAGTTCTCAGACACTAGATACGCATAGGAAATGAAATAAATCATTCAGATACAAGCATAGAATGGACACGGAGGTAAAACTGACAATAATAGGTAAAAGAAGCTTATATTATGATATGATATGAGAAGTTTGGGAGTAGAAGCAATGTACAATCACCAAAGTCAAACCCTTCTTCTACAGAAGTCATAGGCTTTATAGCCTTTACAAAATATTTCCAGATCCTAGAAAACTGGATCAAATATACTAAAGATAGAAAGTCAAAACAGTTTTCAATAAACTAGGAATAGATCCTATTTTATAGGTAAAACTCTTATCCTGAATATCTTCATGGTCTTTGACAGGTGCACAAATCTTGATAAGCTGATGGATGAGGTTGAAATTGCCACCTTGACAGACAGGTAATTTTTTGCCAAAAATAGACAAGAAACCTGATCTTCTTCACCTTGCTGGCGCCTTTAAAACTGGAACAGAGCACTAAAACAGATGTCGTTAGTTATTATCTTTGCTCAGAAACCACCCTTTTGTAATTTAAAATGATAAAATTGAGATCTATGCAAAAAGACTCTCATTCTGCCAGTCCCTGCACTTTCGGTGGCTTGGGAGAAAAATTTACAGTGATTAAGCCACCGAAAGACCTGTTTTCGGTTGCTAAAGTTGGCTGTGCAGCCCAACTAGCCACTGAAAAGGAAGTCTTTGTAAGACTCCTACAATTTGCTATTGTTTAACTAGATACTTTTCCCTCTGTTGTTTCCATTCATCTATCACAAGTCTTTCAGCAACCAAGTGAAGAGTAATATCCTCTAGAGGTTTCTTGTATGCCTCAAGAGACTTTACTAGTACATTCATCTTCCAGTAATAATGGCATAAAAGCTAATACAATTATGAGTGAGAAATCTCCTGGACCTACACTTAACCAATCTTTAAAGGCAGGAAGATAGAATATATTTGTCTCTCTATACTTCTTGTATGTTTTATGCATACAACGATATCAGGCATGCTTCTACTTCGGCCACAAAGAAAATCCAAACTATGAATATTGCCAACTTTTCACAATCAAACAACTTAACAAATCCAACTTCAAAGGAAAATGCATGTTCATCAGGTAAGAAATGCCCATCAATGAATCAAGAGGTTTAGGAGGTTTGCACTGTGTACTGGCAAGAATTGCTTCTTGATTTTATCCCAAATTCACGAAGCTCATTGTTTCTGTGTGATTCATTGGACTACTCTACATAATCAAAAACTAAAACTTCTTAATTTGAAATTTATAGACCGAGCAGATCATGACAAGTTTGGAAGGAAGGATGCCAATCTGTTTTCTCTGAGAGCAATGCGCAACACTCATGGCACCTTTACCAAGTCATCATAAATCGTATGCTAAAACTCTGAGTCTGTTTCCCATCTTCATAGACTTTCAAAGACTCTGTGCACAAAACCTGAAATCCACATGTTCGTGGCTCTTCCTCGTGGTTCTACACCATGGCCCAATGCCTTCAATCTGTCAAACGTTCCAACAACTGATGCTACGGTAGACTATTGGACAGTTGTATATGCGTTCTCTGCCTGCAAATGGTGGATTTGGCAACTGTCTATTTAATATTTATTTTTATCTGCTCAAAGATCAGATCCCTTATATATCAGATGTTTAAATCCTTTTCCCTTTAATTGTGTTGGCATATAAATAGCTGGTGAGATCAGTGGAGTATGGAGTATAGAACTCAGTGCTTGTGTTTTAGTGACTTGTGGCTTGACCAGTGACTTAGCATAAGAATAGGCTTTGTGGTTTGGCTTAGCGTTGGGCTTTGTGTGTCGACTCCTAGCTTGACTCATAAGCTGGCTTTGTATGTCGATTTGTGAATTGACATGTGGATTGGAATTTGGCTTTAGTATGTTTACTTGTTACTTTATTCTTAGCTTGGACTGTCAACTAGGCATAAGAATTGGCTATAAAAAACCATAAATCCCGATATGCTAGGTTAGGCTTAGGCATATGTAGTTGATTATGTGATGATATGGCCTTGGCCTTAGACTTTGGTCTATGTACTAGGTTTAGTAGTAGGATTAGACCTAGGTATTAGAATGCAATCACTTCGAGCACTTACCACTTTACAACAAAATGCATATTATTGTTTGACGGTATAAAGCCAATAAAACTAAGTTTCTAGGCAATACTAACCAGATTTTGAAATGTAGGTTAGGAGATACTAATGTAAAAGCGGTCAACGAGATCTTTGATGAAGAAGTGGAAGTATGACACTGGCCAAAATACCTAGGGGAACAATAAATCAAGTAGCGAGTAATGAGGACATTCTCCAAAAATACCATTACTTTTAGGTTGCTAACAACAACGAAAGAGGAAGATTTCTCTTCCCTGAGTCCATTCTCAAGACCCCCTATTCTCGTGGGGGATGATACTCTAGTAGTAGTAGCAGGAGAAGGGAGAGTGGAACTCCACAATGGCAGTTTTGAGAATGTTCTACATGTTCCAAATATTTCTATGAATCTACTCTCAGTTTATCAAATCACTCAGAAAGGTAAAAAGGTTGAATTTACATGATATTCATCTTTAGTAATTGACATGCATGACAATTCCATCATTGCAATTGGTGAGGTGGATCACAAGTAAGGGTTGTATAAATTCACTAAATTTTCTGACAACGACTCCTCTATTCTACTTACACATAAGGAGAGTACTTTGCATGCACCTCCAATGCAACATGTATCTACTCTTGTTCTTCCATTAGTTTCAAACATCAGAGATGATTCCATACACTCAGATTATGTACATGGAAATAAGTAGGTAAAAGATCCAGATAGGAAACCAGTGTCGAAGCTTCAGAAGATGCCCAAGAAGGCACATACCACACTTTAGGCAGTAGGCAACCTTGCAGGGAATCCATTGCATTCAAGGATGACTCAATCTCAGCATGAGGAGCCTTCTCATGTATTTTCAACTTCAGAACCTGCGATGCCCATGCATTGATATATGGTTCAATATACTGATCCACAAAACTACAATAGGGTTGTGGGAAATCCATTATGGAAAGCATGCATGTAGAAGGAGTATGACTCACTCCTGCAGAACCAGACTTGGAATCTGGTTCCACTTCCACCATAAAGGAATATTTTCAGGTGCAGATGGATCCACAGGATCAAGAGGTACAAGGTCCAACAGGTTGCCAAAGGACTTCATCAAATCCATAAATATTTCTACATCTTCATGAAGACTTTCAGTGAGCATATGTTTCATAATTTGCAGGATCATCTTGCAGTGAAGAACACAATTTCCTAGCAACTATCATTTTCTTCTTTTGATACATTATCTTTTGAGGGGGGATTTTTTTCCCACGTGGTTTTTCCTCTTTCCTCACTTTTATTTAGTGTTCATTAGTTGCATTGTACATGCGTACCTAAAATGTCCTAGTAGCTGAGACTCATTTTATACTCCATAGTGATGTTCAGGGGGGGTGTTGAAGAAATTTATATTTTCGACACACTAGTTCAGTGGGAGTTAACTGACTAGTTCTATTTTAGACTTTCTACTTTTACCATCACTATTATGCATGCATGTATTCTTAAGGAAATCTAACTGCTTGATTTCTTTTCTTAATTATGGAATGTTTTTTCCTACATATGAGTGTATTCCACTCATTCATTGTATCATATTGATCATGATCTATGTATCAATCATCAGCTCATTGGAGTAGTGTGAATATATTTTCTCATTCTTCCATATTGAATCTCTCTTCTTTTCTTGATAATCTTTGTTTGTACTTACTTTAGCTAGATCTCCTGTGCAGGTTTCTATGAAACAGTGACAGGTCCTGGGGTCAAACCCGTGGAGCTCCCTTTTATTGGATTTTTTCTATAACTTTAAAACCATATAGCGCTAACTTTTTCGGATGGTTGTTACATGTGGATAATACGTTGGATATAGAGGGATTAGTGCTAAACTCAGTGGACCGATGCTTAATTGTTTGGAGGACTGTTTTTATACTTAGAGAAGAGGTTATGTTGGGGTTTCCCACCACTAAAATTGGTGGATCTGCATGGCAGGTTTGGTGAACTAGGGGTTGGCATCGTCCATCCCCTTTTTAATTTTTGAATTTCGATTGTTGGCCCTCACTAGGCATTTTCCTGTTTCCATGTGGCATCCCATGACTAGGCCAAGTGGCGGCCATTCATTAGCCCACATCAACTACTTGCACGGTCATCCTACCATGTCACCTCTTGCATGGTCAGCTTGCCACATATGGTACAGATGCCATGTCACCTATTGTGTGGTTGTACAGAGGCCATGTGGATGTATGGACTTCCACATGACACTTTTCCATTGGTCCACATACCGACCTGAAAATGTCGAAAATGAGTGACATGTGGCAGCCTCTGGTGTTACCACGTCATCATGGTGATATCATGTTGATGTCATCACAACACATGTCATTCTCTAATTGTGCCACATACTCTATATAGATGCTAACATCATCTGTACTAGTCTTGACATCAGTAGTACGAAAGATGACGCATCCCTGTTGACTGGGCTAGGTTGACCAAAATGTTTACCATGAATATCTTTTGATCCGTAACTCCATTTGACGAATTGTTTATGTCATTGGAAATCTTGCGATGTTCTCTTTGCGATGATGCCAATTTTGCTGAGTTTTGAGGACTTTGAATTTTTTCCTTTTCTCTATCTACTGAGGCCATTCTGAGCTTCCTGAGGTACTTCTGAGAGCTCTAAGTCATTCCTAGGCCTCTCTAGATCCTTTCGGATTGGAGATGTGATGTCCCCCAACCATCAACCGTACTGTCAGGGACACTACCCAACACCTTGTCTTCTATAAACTACCTCTGATACCAATTTGTAACGTCCCTCAGCCCTCAACAACACTATCGGGAATGCTACCCAACACCTTGTCTTCTACAGACTACCTCTAATACCAATTTGTAACGTCCCCCAACCATCAACACCACTGTCGGGAATTCTACCCAACACCTGGTATTCTATAGACTAGCTCTAATACCAATTTTTAACATCCGCAACCACCAACAGGTCGGGCAACGCCACTACGGAACATACATACATACATACATACATACATATATATATATATATATATAAACCACCAACAGGTCGGGCAACGCCACTACGGAACATACATACATACATACATACATACATATATATATATATATATATATATATATATATATATATAACATGCTTATCTAAGGAATTTAAAACAATTAACACAGAGTTACTTCTATCATACATATTCGAATGGAATTAACAACAATTCATACATGCAATGAAATGCATAATAACATTTAAGAATCACAGACATGCATAACATACATTATTAAGAAAAGAATGATACTTATCTTTTAACTGGAGTAAAACCACCAACTGCATGTGGACCTTCCACGAGCCTCCCAGCCTTAGACCGCATTGCTCATCACTCTTAGTAGTAGTTCACCCCTGAGTTGGGACTAAACTCCATCGGGTAAGGGAATTCTAGGCTTGGCAAGGAAAAAAAGGAAGTTGCACAAAACAACAGGAAGGATCTTTTATCCCATGATCCACTTATTCCCACAACCTACAGACCCTCATTCCCCACATTCCTGCTCCACCCAAGGAGGGTACACCTTCACTAATACAAGTCCATCAGCTAGTACACCTCTCTTACCTTGGGCTTCAACAACAGGCAGGACCAGAAGTCTCAGAGTACTATAGCTTCTACAGGACTCCCATCCAGGAGAACTCACTTCCCAGCAAACTCTCTCACCTGGGAAAGTTTCTCATAGGCTTGACAACCTACTTCTTCAATTCATCTCCTAAGAAATATTGTAACAACATTCAACTAACATACGAGTGATGACAGCAATAGGAAACGGTTATGGACACTGAAAATGGAAACATCCTAACGCTAAGACACAAGACGGCTCACACGAATGCAAATGCATCTAGATTTATAGGAGACACACAAGATAACTCCAGTACCACTGCAATATTCCAAAGGTGTGTACTAGATACAAAGGTCGACGATGAAGGAGAATTGGTTCAATGCATGAATTCCTGGTCAATCGGGAAGGTCAAAGACCTCCAAAGAAAAGCAAGGGTCATGATGAAACCTGAAACTGGCCCAAATGCAAGGATGGGAAACAACTCCCAAGTGGAAAGAGAACAAACTCGACTCCAGAAGTGCAGATAAACTCAATTCACAGAATCACATAGGTCAACTTCTCGTTCTGGTTTTCAGAGATGTGTGGTCATGCAAAGCTCCAACGCAGAGAAAAAATGAGATTGACGGAGAATGGGGAATGGCAAGCGAACCCCTAACATAGTTTGACTCTTGGGTTTTAACTGCATTAGCCCAGGTCGACACCTATCTCCCTGGAGCTGCATGCACTCCATTTAGCATACATTCCCTTTCCAGGAACTTAGGACAACACTGATCAATTTTCCACCTTAGACTTTAGGAAATAATAATAAAATATTATCCCCTTAGAGGTAAGCCCCCCTAGCTTATCCCCTAGGCCCAAACACTTAGCCTCCTCCCTTACCCTACCTAGTGGAGCTTAGTCCCCCGTCACTCTTTCTTCGTGGTTGGTCTACACGTAGTGATGTTTATATTTTATTAATGATCTCCATAATTACATATACAAAATTAGGCTCATGGCCTTAAGCATATAGGCTCTCCGGTATCATAAACACTTGGCTCACCAGCCTATAAACATAACTAAAATTCAGTAATATAGTTGGGGCTCGTCCTTGGGGTATTACAATTCCCTCCCCTTATTTTTTCACTGTCCTCAGTGCAACTTCTTTACACAACATCAGCAAGATTTTCAAAATCTTCAAAAAGATGTGGATATTCTGCCCGCATAGCATCCTCATGCTTCCATGTTGCGTCCTTAGAACTGTACCAGGTCCACTAGACTTTTACAAGACCTATGGCTTGATTCCGGAGCTACTTTCTTTTTCGTTCTAGTATACGCACCGTATGCACTTGCCAGATGCCTTCTTGCTCCACCTGAATCACATTCCAATCAATTACATGATTAGCATCAGGTATATATTTATTAAGTAATGAAATATGAAACACATTATGCACAGTCATGGATGCAGGCAATGCAAGCATATATGCAACTGGTCCAATCCTTTCTAGGATTTCAATGGACCACAAAATTTGACTGCCAACTTCAAACATTTTCCCAACCTTAGGGAACTTCTATTGGCTTTCACTTTCAAAAAAACATGATCACCCTGTGGGTCTTGTTCTTATTATCATAACTCTTATTCCTATCTTGGGCAGCTTTCAAATTCTTCTTAATCTTCAGCATTGTCTCTTCCATTTCCTTGAGCAACTCTGGCCCAACCACTGCAATGTCAGTTGGGTTGTCCCAACTTATTGGTGTGTTTCACTTTCTACCATAAAATGCTTCAACCAGGCTCATCTTTAGTGATGCTTGATACCCATTTTTGTAGGCAAATTCTACCAAGTGTAGGTAGTCTTCCCATCTAGATGGTTTGTCCACCACATACATCCTTAGAACATCTTCTATCACTTGGTTTACTCTCTTTGTCTCTCCATCAGACTCAAGATGATAAGTAGTGTTGAAGTTTAGATTCGTTCTAAACCTTTAAATAACCCTTTCCAAAACTTTGAGGTAAATTTTGGGTCCCTGTCAGACATAATTGTCTTTGGAATATCGTGTAATCATGCTACTTCCCTCATATAGATATCAACAACCTTAGTTGCTTTGTGAGTGGTCTTCAATGGTATAAAATGGGCAACTTTCGTAATCTTATCCACCACCACCATGATGGAATCATGTTTCTTGTCAATTCTAGGCAATCCTGTGATGAAATCCATTGTCATCACTTCCCACTTCCACTCAAGAATGGACAATGGCTGTAGCAACCCTACTGGTTTCCTATGCTCAACTTTGACTTTCTAGCATTCCATACATCTAGCGATGTTTTCTACAATTTCTTTCTTCATACCTGGCCAAAAGTAATGGCTCCTCTTGGCCCTTGACCAAGTTTTGAGAGATTCTTGGTCAAGTTTGACCATTTTGGACTTCGATAGCCTGTCGAAGGTGGAGCGAAAGACGAAGCAGAGATCGTAGGATCTCGACCCCTTTTGGGTGCTTTTTTGGATTTGGGAATATGTAATGGGTATGGGAATGTCGGCCCATGGGTTTACCCATGCTTAGGCCTATTTTGTAATATATAAATAGATGTCTAGGCTGTAAGAGAGAGGGCGAAGAGGCATCTATGTGATGTTGTGCTAAGGGCAAGTGTGGCTTGTAAATGATTTGTGCATTATGTGAGAGACTTGCAAAGCTAAGTGCAAGTGGTTGTAACAGACTGTGAAGGGATTTGTGTTGTAATGCAAGGAAGGAGGATCTAGCGAGGTGCACAGATCTCCTGTCCTATGCAGAGTAAGGTTTTTGTGGCTCTGTGCATGTATCTGATTGAAGAATATTTGGTGGACCTAGCCCCAGGGTGGGGGTGAACCACGTATATGTTGTGTTTCTCTTCTTTGTGCATTGTTGTTGGTGTATTTATGTGTTATTTGCTAAGTGCTTGACATATGTAGATATATAGATCTATTTATACTTTGTGCTTATGATGAATCTGGCTACTAGATTTGACCTCAGTGAACTTTCTTATTGCTTAAATATGCTAGATCTGATCTAATTCCTTATGCTAAATGATTAGATACATTAGATCTGGGGGAATGTTGCGATGCTCTGTTTTATATGTGGAGTAGATATTGGTTAGATATTGATGAAGGTTTGATATTGAATACTCCGTTAAATACTAGAATCATAGATTTGTGTCCCAACTAGGGTTGCAGACATCTGAGTCCTGCAACCACCCCTTCCTCTACTTCGGGTGAGACTTCATTTGCTTCACAAGTGTTTCCGAAAGGGTCGGTAGTTAGGGTTTTGTTGGTGACTTGTTGTAGTGTTGAACCTTGGGTCTGCTCTTGTGCCAACAACTCTTGACTGCTGCCACAATTTTCTGATATCTAGGGTGCCCAACATAAGGCACATTATGCATTTCTTTCAAAATCACAATTTTCAATTCATGGACATTAGGTACATAGATTTTGTTTTTGTACTGGAGTGTTCCATCAACTTCCAATTTATAATCTTCCACTTTCTGTAGCATCTCACCTTGTTGTAGCTTTGCTACCAATTCCATGTACTGCAAATTTGCATTTGCATCTTCTGAGATTCTGCCTTTAATATCAGTTTTATACATGCTAATGGTCATAGCATGTAGTTCGTGCACTCTTCTGCTGAGTGACTCAGCCACTCTATTCTCCTTCCCTTTGATATGTTTTGTATCTAAGTCATACTCACAAAGGAATTCCAACCACTTACTATGCCTAACATTAAAGGTTGGTTGATCAAACAAATACTTCATACTATTATGGTCTATCCTTAGTTCAAACCTCCTTCCCATGAGGTAGTTCCTCCATTTCTTCAGGGCGTGCACTATGGATGCCAAATCCAAATCATGAGTTGCATAGTTATTTTCATGCTCTTTCAATTTTCTGGACTCATAACATATGACAAATCCATTCTGGATGAGGACTCCTTCCAATCCTTCTTTGCATGCATCTGTACACACTACAACATCTTCATTCTGATCTACAATCCTCGAGATTGGAGCACTAGTTAACAACTGCTTCAATTGTTGGAAGATTCTCTCACATTCTTTTGTCCATTGAAATTTCTTCACCTTCCTTTGCAAGGAAGTGATGGGGTGAGCTATCCTTGAGAACCTTGCAATGGACCTTATGTAATAGCCAACTAGACCCATAAAGGATCTGACTTCTACGACATTCTTCAGCACTGACCATTCTCTAATGGCTTCTATCTTCTCAGGATCCACAACTATCACATCTTTTGAAATTATATGTCCCAAATAATGGATCTACTTTTGATAGAATGAGCACTTTCTCAATTTGGCATACAATTGGTACTCTCCTAGCCCCTACAACACCATCTTCAAATGATGTTCATGCTCTTCCTGCAACTTGGAATACACCGGGCTTTCATCCAAAAAGAATATGACAAACTTGTCTAGATATTCCTTAAACACACCATTCATTAGGCACATAAAAACAATAGGTGCATTTGTTAACCCAAATGGTACCATTGTGAATTCATAATGACCATAACTTGTTCTGAAGGAGGTCTTGTTGATGTCTTCATCCTTTATCCTTACCTGGTGGTACCCTGACCTGAGATTGATTTTTGAAAATATCCTAGCATCCTTAAACTGATCAAAGAGATCATCAATCCAAGGCAAAGGATACTTTTTCTTAATGGTCACTTTGTTCAACTGTCTAAAATCAATGCACAGTCTCAATGTTCCATCTTTCTTCTTCACAAAAAAGACTGAGGCACCCCAAGGTGACACATTTGGGAATATATACCCCTTCTTTAGAAGTTCTTCAAGATGCAATTGCAGTTCTTTTAGCTTTGGCATACTCATTATGTAAGGATTTTTTGACACTGGAGCTACTCCAGGAATCAAGTTTACAGAAAAGTCAATATCTCTCTTCGGGGGTAGTGTTGGTACCTCCTGGAATACATCTTCAAAATATTTTAGTACCGTATGGTCCTCAAGATTTGATACTTTATCCTTAGATTCTTCCTCCATGTGGGCTGCAAATAATTGACAACCTTTCCTGTAGCACTTCTTCAGCTGTATTGTTGAGATTTATTTGACAACAACTGCTCCGGGAATTCCTTGGACTATTCTCTGATTCCCTTCTGTTGATTAAGGTTGGTTGTCATTGATGTCAACCCTTGAAGAAATCCCCGTAGCAAAAAGGTTTGGGTAATGGACCCAATATCGTTTGACGTAAATATGACTCATTATTTTTTTTTCATGGTTGATAAGAAGTAAATATGGATGAACTCCAAAGTGGTCCTCTTATGGTGAAAGCCCTCACGGGAAGACGCTTTGTGGAGTAAGAGAACCCACGATTAATTGTGGAATAATGAGATGAAGGAAAGTGAATTTGATAGGGAAAATATCCTATATGGATAGTGCTTGTCATTTCATTTTCGGTGGTATGTGGAACATCACATAATTCCTCATGGTT
>CBVK0102396502.1:0-13564 GCA_900067695.1 Picea abies
TCCATGAGATGAGGAAACTTTTGCTGAACTTGGTCCCTGGTGAGCCACTTGCCCTGGTGAAGGAATTGGCCTGCTTTGACAACTCAATATAGTTGGATCCTCTGTTGGTGGGTGATATTGATCCGTGTGTCCATAATTTGATCAGTTGTGGCTTTTTCCATGCAATCTTGGTTTAATTCTGTTGGTGTGAGTTGTTATGCCATGTCGGATGTGTCCAGTAGAGGTGGAAAGTAGGGCCGAAGGCGGTTGACATTGAACATTGGGTGCAGACAAAGGAATAGTGGAATAATGAGCTCAAAGGCATTGTCCCCTACAACCTTGGTGATGGTGTATGGCCCATATCAGAGTGGGATAATCTTGCGGTAGGGTCCAGTGAGGTGATCCTTTTGCAAATGTAGCCACACTTTGTCGCCCACCTAGAAGTTGTGTGGCACCCAATGTTGATCATGTTGCTGCTTGTACTTAACATTGGCTCTATCTAAGATGTCATGAACCTTTTGGCGGATGTGATGAATGCGCTCAATGAATTTTTTTTCCTTGTCAACCTCAGACTAGACATGGGCTAAATCTGCCTGAGCATCTGCAAATGGCATGGCTACGTCAATGGGACATAGTGGCTGGAATCCCAAGCCCACCTGAAAGGGGTTGTGGCTGGTTGAGATATGGAGAGCCCAGTTGTAGCTGTGTTGTACATAGGGGAGGCTCTCATCCCATGTGCATGGATTCTTTGAGCTGTACATGCGTAGAATGTGTAAAATAATCCGGTTGACAACCTCTATCTGGCCATCAGTTTGCGGATGGAACGTTGTGGACTTGGTGAGCTTGGTGTCCAAAATCAACCAAAGGTTGGACTAAAATGTACTGAGGAACTTGTTGTCTCGATCTGAGATGATAGACTATGGGATCCCAAAGTGTACCCACACTTGCTCAAAGAAGAGTTTAGCAGTGGCTTCTACTGTGATATTCTTATTGCAGGCCATCATAAAGGACATCTTCAAGAATATGTTGATGACCACAAAAACACATTCATTGCCATGCTTACTAGAAGGAAGGCCTGACATCCATGGAGATGGATTCCCAAGGTCGACTAGGGGTGGGAAGCAGAGTATAGAGGTCTTGCTTCTTGATGGTCGGTTTGGCAATGATGCAAGTAGTGCAAGACTTGATGTACTTCCTGACATCCTGTCGAAGGTTCAGCCAATAAAAATACTTTTGTAGTACTGCCACGGTTTTCTCGACCCCGAAATGCCCAACGACCTGACTGTAGTGTGCCTCCCAAATCATCTTGGCACGCTCACTTGAATGAACACAAGGACGTCTTAGGTGACATAGCAGGGCATCCTAGAGGTGAAAATTAGGAACTTGCTTACCCTCCAAGAGTGTATTGTATGTGTGGTTGAATTATGGATCACTTTTGTAGAGAAGTGGCTAATCGAAAGTACCGTGCCCACAAGAGTTGAGCACCGTGGTTAGCACCATGATAGGGGGTCAGCTGAGGTAGTCTGCAACATTATTGGTGCTTCCTTTCTTGTACTTAATGTTCAAATGAAACTGTTGCAGGTATGTGGACCACTTCTGATGGTGTTCGTTCTGAAACTTCCCTTGTGTCTATATGAACTGCAAGGGTCAATGGTCTATGTGGATGACCGTTTCCTTTCCCAAAATGTAATGCTTCCATTGTCGATAAGCCTGCACAATGGAATATATCTCCTTGTCATAAGTGGGATACTTCCAGACTATGTCAGAAAGTGTCTCACTGTGATATGCCACTAGATGCCCCTGTTGAGTAAGGACTGCCCCAATAGCATAGTCAGAGGCATCTGTCTTGATCTCAAATGGTTGTTGCAAGTCTGGTAATGTGAGCATTGGTGCAAAGCAGAGACGATGCTTCAAATCGTCGAACACCTTATGTTGAGATTCATACCAAAAGAGTTTTTCTTTTGCTCCTCCCTTGGTGACTTGACTCAAGGGCCAAGTGATATGAGAGAATCCCAACACAAACCTATGGTAGAAATTGGCAAGACCCAAAAAGCTGCGGAGCTCTGTTAGGGTGGTTGGGGCTGGTCAATCCCGAATGACTTAGATCTTGGCTGGATCCACATGCACCCTCCGCTCATCAATAATGTATCCCAGATACTGAACCTGGGTCATGGAAAAAGTGCACTTCTCCAAATTGGCACACAACTTGTGTTGCCACAGTGTTTGGAGGACTTGTCGGATGTGGTGGAGGTGCTCTTCCCAAGCCTAGCTGAAGATCATAATGTCATCCAAGTACACCAATACAAATGAGTTGGTGAATGGTCGCAAGATGTTGTCCATTAGTCTCATGAAGGTTGCAGGGGCATTCGTCAACCCAAAAGGCATGACCAACCATTCGAAAAGGCCCTCCTTGGATTTGAAGGAAGTCTTCCACACATTAGAGGGTTCGATTGCTACCTGGTGATACCCAGAATTCAAGTCGATCTTGCTGAAATATTTCTCTCCCTTGAGTTGCTCCAGAAGGTCATAAATCCATGGGATCAGATACCTATTCTAGACAATGATATTGTTCAGTGCCCGATAGTCAATGAAGAGTCTCCAAGTCCCATCCTTCTTCTGTAATAGCACGATCGGGATCCCACAAGGTGATGAACTCGGCCAAATGTGACATTTCTACAACAGTTTCTAAATCTACGTCTTGATTTTGTCATTCTCCAGAACAAAGCATCGATAGATCGGTCCATTGGGCAACGACACACCTGGGGTCAGATCGATGGGGTTCTTGACCTGACAGTGTAGAGGCACCCCTGCGGGGGAGGTGAAGATGTCCTCGTACTCCTCCATGACCTTATCCATCTATTTCTGTCGTGTAGAGGGGCCCTGTCTGGAGGTTGTGGCCACAATATTCTTCTTTCCCTGAGGGCGGATCATTAGGAAAACAAATTTCCTGGTTTTGGCAATGCGCTTACTGCATTGTTTTGCAATAACCAAAGAGATGGTTGTAGGCGGTGATATTTCCAGTATCCTATACAACTTATTGCCCAAAGTAATAATAACAACACGAGGCCTGGACTCATACACAACATGTCGCTTCCACAAGTATGGTTGGCCTAATAATACATCAGAAACATCAAGAGGAGCAATGTCACATAATACCTCATCCGTGAAGGGCTTGCTGCTATAGGGAAGGTGACATTGCTGGCTTACACGAAGGTCTTGTTCTTGGTGCAACCACCTGATGGTGTATGGTTGTGGGTGTGCTGTGGTTGGCAAGCCTAGTCGTTTCACGAACTCTACTGATATGAGGTTCTTCTAGCTTCTGCTTTCGACAATGAATTGCAATGGGGAACCCTTTACCCACATTTGGGAATGGAAGAGGCGCTCCACCTCCTATGGATCTTCTGGTTCTTTATTTTGGATCTTCATGGTGGAAACGGTGGCATTGGACTTCGCATCAATAATCTGCTTCCCCCTGTCCTTTCCCTTATCGGGTTTTGATTCAGAGTCGGAGTCTACATCTGATTTAGAAGCCTTCAACTCGGCTACTAGTGACTGCTTCACCCGACACTCACTTATGTTGTGAGTGGAGCTCTTATGTAACTCACACCACTTCTCCATGTCCTTTTTTGGCTTCGTGATTTTGTTCTTTGGTTCCAGCTTTGGCGGGTTGTTCTGGGCTGCCCCACCTTGGATTGGTCCTTTGTTTGGTGGTTTGGGGGTACCTTTCCCTTGCTTCTAATTCACGGACCCAAAGTCTTTCTTCTTCTGTTTGAAGTTCTTCTCAATCTTGGCAACATACCGGTATGCCGCACTAAGCAAGGAGATGTTGAGGAACTCCATTTCCTCCTGAATGTATCTATGAAGAAAACTGCGGTACTTTAACACCAAATGTTTCTTCGAATCTTTGATACCCAACTTTGTGCATATGGTATGGAACAGATTCATCAACTCATGCACATCTTGGTCTCTTTGCTGTCGCAACATAGTCCATTGTATGTATTTGTCCTCATAGCTCCCCACGGGATAATATTGTTCCTTGATGGTGTATTTGTCCTCATAGCTCCCCACGGGATAATATTGTTCCTTGATGGTGTTAGCACATAATTATAACTGGGGGTACTCTCCTAAAGAAACGTCCCTTGGGCGAAGGAAAAAGATCCAAAAACCCACTTTCCCAAAGTCTTGAGGGCGTGTGCATCATTTTAATGAACGAACATTTTTGGGTGATCACGATCTGCCTGCCTGAATCTATGACTCTCATGCGATTCTGGACCCCCCCCCCCCTGACTTTCTGCCTTTAACAAGGGGGGGGGGGTCTGGAATCGAGCGTGTACCTTTCCAATGGTGGAGATTGAGGCACCCAGATCAACGACTCTCAATCCTTTCTGGACCCTCTCTTCGTTCTACTTTTAATGAGGAGGGGGAGTTTGGAATCGAGCATGCACCTTTTCAATGGTGGATATTGAGGCACCCAGATCAGCAACTCTCAAGCCTTTCCGGACCCTCTTGTCATTCTGATTTTAATGAGAAAGGGGGGGTCCGGAATGAGGTGGGGCCCCTGCCTATCATGTCGACCTCCTGTACACCTTTCCCATCTCAGGACCCACATATCCTGCCATGTCCAGCCACCTGGCCCCGTTTTCATCTCATCTCCCTCCCGCCGCCTGCCATGTGTCCCTTTTTCCCAGTCACCTCCACCTCAACACCTTCCTCCATTCGCTATCTCCTGTCTCCATATCACTTACACAAAAGCACCCCTTTCCCCCCACATCACCTTCACTATACTGGCGCCTACAACCTCCTTGCCAAGCATGCCACATCTTTCACCTCTCATCTCGTGAACCATTCGGATGGTCTAGGTGGCCCCTCGAGAAGACCTCCACGTCCCCAAAGGTAGAGTTGACCAGAACTGTTCCTGATCCCAAGAGGGTGGTTATTGCAGTTGTTGGAGGTGGTTAGACATAGTCTCCGCCATAAATGGAAAGTCCGACAAAGGACTGAAGCACGTCAATCCATCCATAGGACAGTCAGGGGTCCGATTGCAATCATCTAGAGTCTGCATGTGCAAATTGTCATAAAGCATGCAGACGTAATGATTTTATTGCAATATCTTGTTTTCGCTGCTAGGGTTTTGTATGGAGTATGTTTGGGCGTTTTTGCCATTTTTTTAGGATCGATGGTTGAGCAAGGCTCCCGGTTGTAAAAATTTAACGAAGCACTGGTTATTCTGGTTATGCATGGACTCTTGAGACTTCTTGCCTTATGAATTTTAGTTTCTTTCACTTCTTTGTTTACACTGTGTTAGAGCAACTCGGAATTGGAGGATCCAGTCGAGTTGTGACTGTTATAGGATGATGTGGGTTGGATCACTGTAACAGTTGCATTTTTTTCTAATCGGTCCCTGTGATTTTCTTAGTGCTGAATGACTTGGAATTGGAGGATCCAGTCAAGTCCCCCCTCTAGTTCCTTGAAGCCCTGAACCAAGAGGATATTGCATTCAAAGTTTTTCTTCTGCAAATTGCTGAAAGGCCTATTGCCTGAGGTAATTTTCTCACTCCTCTCACCAAGTCTTCCACCTACTCATCTTTTAATCAACTCACTGACTGAAGTTAGATCAAGACCTCATTTTTTCCTTACATACCAGACCTAGTCCCTGAGTTAGAGCGATATCTTCCTGAGTCTCTACCCATTTGATCACCCATTAAAACTATCGTGACATAAAACTGATGGGCGTTGGGCTCTTCTCCTACAAGCAATCCAGGAGTGACTTCTGATGCTAACATTTATGGCACCATTTCTAGGGACGAAGTTGAAATATTTCCCTAGGATTGAACGACATTGAGCCTCTGATTCTGAAGGTGCATCAGGTATCAAAGCCGAAGATTGCTACTGTGCACCTGGTGACTCCATTGTGACGACTCCACTGTGGCGAACCTACTGTGTTAATTGTGGCTTTCAAAGGTAGACACATGCGGTCCCATCCACAACTGCCTCTAGCTACACCTGAAACTGATCCAGAGGTGGTTCTCAGAAAAGGAAAGGCCTCTGAAGGAGAAGCTTCCACCGCCAAACCAGGTAATCCACCATCTCCTTCTATAGGAACTCCATTTTCTCCTCCTTATTTTCTTAACAGACCTTTTTCTGAGGTTTCCCGTTTCCTAAATTTCAGGAGTGTTCCTGCTGAGTTTTCCTCTCTTGGTTTGGGATTGGAGGGAGAAATCCTTGTCACTCCCCTCTCCCCTGAAGCTCTACTTTGGAATAGACCCAGAACCACTGAATATTTCCCCACTCCTATATTTACCACTCCTCCTCTTGTTACTTTTGCCACTTCTGCACGAAGAGAAGCATCTGCTAACTTAAGCCCGTTAGCCTTCTCCCTAAATCCCCTATTGTTTCCCATTCCACTTAGAGACTCGTTCCCAGTAGCCCCTTCGTGAACTCCTTCTCCTCCAAGTTCTCCTCCTCCTAATATTCCTATGGCTGGTGCTAATCCCCCTCTAAGTAGAATGGACACCATAGTAGCTGCCAGATATGCTCCCTTAGTCCTGCCTCAACCTGTGAATCCTCTCGCTCCTGGAGATTACCTGAAATATATGCCTAAGATCACTGGGGAAGAGGACATAGCTACGAAAGAGCACCTAGATTCTTTCTATAGTTATGTAGACAACCTGAACATTGTAAATGAGGATGTCTAGATGAGAGTCTTTGTCCAGAGTCTGGATGGTGAGGTGAGGAAATGGTTTAGGGGATTGGCCCCTGGATCTATTGCTGGAATTGAAGCTCTAGATGGTGCTTTCCTGAGGCAGTGGGAAGATAAGAAGGATTTCATGTATTACATGACAAAGGTCGGGTCTTTGAAGAATATGGAAGGAGAGTCTATCTCTTACTTCTCCAAAAGATTCAATAAGATGTATAATAAGATTCCTGCTGAGATAAAGCCCTCAGAAACCTCTGCCAAAATGTATTATGCTAGTGCATTCGACCCTGATTTTTGTCTTCTATTGAGAGAAAGGAGAGCAACCTCCTTAGCTCAGATGCAAGATGCAACCATAGAGGTGGAATCTAATGTATTAGCAACTGATAGACTGAGAAACAAGGTTGACACAGAAAGGGGAAAGGGAAGATCTAAAGCCTCAACTTCTGGCCCCTCGGTGCCTCACCCTCAAATGGATGAACTGACCAAGATGGTGAAGTCTCTATCTGCAGAGATGGAGAGAATGAAGGTGGAGGGAAGGAAAGCATAAAAAATTCCTCACAATGCTGAAAACAATGGAGGTTTTAGGAGGCTAAACAATATTGCTCCCCTGAATATGCAAAGAGACCAGAGGGGAAGAGATAGAGAAGACTAGAAAATTTAGCCCCCTTTTCAAAATAATTTGGTGGCCGATGAGGAAGAAGGGGAAATGGATGGGCTTGATCCTGAAATCCACTGCTTCGGAGACACTCCTCCTTTTCCTCATCTCACTCAATCAACATATGAGGAATCTCTCATGGAAAATCAACTAAATGAACTTAGCAAGGGAGACAAGGCTAGTAGCAGCCAAGGTAGGTATAACCTGAGGTCCAAGAAAAATATAGTAGCACCTAATGTTCCTGAACAGTTCTCTAGAATAGAGAAACCTTCTAGTGAAGTAGCAGACAATAACAAAGGTAAGAAGGCCCAACCCCTCTCTCCGATGGTTCAAAGTCATGTTCCTGAAGTAAGAGAAATCCTAAATCTTGCATCTTATTTTAATTTTGAGCATGAAATTCAAAAGATCAGGATCCCTGTGCCCCTCACTGAATTGATTAAACATGAAGAGTTCAACAAACACTTCTCTGGGCTGTTACAGTCAGAAGCCCCATGCCTTCCCACATAATCCATCAATTTGCAAGATGAAAATTTTGCATTTATTCTAGGTCCTATGGTAGAAGACAAGAATGATTCATCCCCTCCCTTCTACACTTCCTTGAACATACATGACAAGGTACTGCACAACTGTTTGATGGATTCAAGAGCCTCTCACAACCTCATGCCCAAAATTGTCATGGGAGAATTAGGACTAGAGGTCACCCGAGCCTATCATGACCTCTATTCTTTTGACTCCAGGAAAGTTCAATGTCTAGGAGTCATCAAAGACCTGGTCGTGACATTGTTTCAATTGCCCATGAAAAGTGTGGTCATGGATGTTGTAGTGGCTAATGTCCCCCCCAATTTTGGTATGTTGTTATCGAGATCTTGGATAAAATGAATGGGGGGAACTCTGCAGATGGACCTAACCTATGCTACTATCCTAATGTTTGGAGGAGAGCATAGGAGGCTATACAGAGAAGCCCAATTGGCCTATATAATTAGCATGAAGCCAATCCTACCAACCATCCCATTTTTTCCTTGGACACTGATTTAGGTTCCAGTTTACTACAACTCACTCATGCTCCCGAGCCTCCTCTTAAACTCAGAAATTAGCCCACCACTCCTCATGAATTTTCTTCCCCCATCTCCCTCGTCTGGAAAATGTCTTTTGATGGAGCCTCTTCTAGGGAAGGCGCTGGTGCTACGGTATTTTTTGTATCACCTGCTCAAGAAACAATGTCTCTTTCATACAAGCTAGAATTTGAAGCTACTAACAATGTGGAAGAATATGAAGCTCTTGTTCTAGGATTAAGAGTTGCAAAGGAAATGGGAATTCAGGATGTAACAGTGCTCGGAGATGCATAATTGGTAGTCCAACAGATCAGAAACGCTTATCAGGCTAAGCATCCTCGACTCAGGAGTTAAATAAATGAGGTATGGGACCTTATTGATAGTTTCTTCTTAGCATTTAACATTTCTTTCGTCCCAAGAGAGAAGAACACAGTGTTAGATTCCTTGGCTACATCAGCAAGCAATTTCAAAGTGCCCTTGCCACCCAAATTCAGATACGATGTAGAAGTAAAATACAGGCCCTCCATACCTGACAATGTCAAACATTGGAAGGTGTTCGAGGATGATCTTGAGTTCAAAATATTCTTGGAGACTGTTGAAGAATTTTCAGAGATGCATATTGACCAAGACTCCGTCTCTGAAGAAAAGCTTGATGGGGGTAATTTTCTGAATAATATTGCATAGCATAACATTGTGCAGCTGCCCCGCAATCATATTCCAAGGGGACTGGTTACTTTGGAAAGGATTTTTGATAGAAATGATGTGGCATTAAAAAGGGAAATCTCAGAGGATGACACTGATACAACTCAGTGCAACATTGGCACTGAGAATGAACCCAAGTTTTTCAAATTGTCAAGAATCCTGACAACGGAGCAGAGGGCTGAATATGCTAGACTATTGAGGGAGTTTGCTGATGTTTTTTCCTGGACGTATGGAGATCTCAAAACATATGAAACTTCTATCATCGAGCATAAAATCCCGTTGAAAAGGGAAGCAAAACCATTTAGGCAGAAGCTAAGATAGAGCAATCCTATGCTGCTGCCTATCATGGAGAGGGAAGTGAAGAAGCTGTTATAGGCCCAGATCATCGTACCACTGAGATACTTAGAGTGGGTGGCCAAATTGGTACCAGTAAGGAAAAAGAATGGAGAAATCAGACTCTGTGTAGACTTCAGAAACCTAAACAGGATCTCACAAAAGGATAACTACCCCTTACCAAATATGGAACATAAATTGCAGAGGGTAACAGGAGCATCCAGGATGTCCATGATCGATGGCTTCTCTAGCTACAATAAAATCTCTATTCTGCCTGAGGAAAGAGAAAAGACGACATTTACCACTCAATGGATCACATTCATGTATGCCAAAATGCCTTTTGGATTGATGAATGCAGGGGAAACATTTCAACGTGCTATGGACATAAATTTCATTGGGGAAAAGGATAATTTTGTGGTCATCTATCTGAATGACATAACCGTATTTTCAAAATTTGATAAAGAACATTGTTGTCATCCCAGGAAGGTTTTCCTGAAATGCAGGAGTTTTGGCATTTCATTAAATCCCAAGAAATCTTTGTTCGCCATGCAGGAGGGAAAGTTACTAGGCCACATAGTATCAGTGGAAGGAGTCAGAATCGATCCTAGCAGAGATGAGGCAATACAAGCCTTATCAATCCCAAGATCCAGGAAGGAGGTCCAATCTTTCCTTGGTAAGATTAATTTTCTGAGGAGGTTTGTTTCTAACTTTGTTGAGGAGGTAAAACTTATAACAACCATGCTAAGGAAAGGAAATGAAGTGAGGTGGACTTCTGAACTGCGAAATTCCTTTGAGAAAATAAAGAAGGCCCTGATTGAAGCTCCTGTGCTTATTAGTCTTGATTACTCAAAGGACTTCCTTATTTTTTCCTTTGCCTCACCTGACTCAGTGGCTGATGTTTTATTATAGACAAATGAGGCTGGGCTAGAGCAACCTATTGCCTATTTTAGCAGAGCTTTGAGGGATGTAGAAGTCATATATGACACTATGGAGAAGCAGGCATATTCCCTGGTAAAGGCTCTCAAATCCTTTAGAACCTATGTTCTGCAGTAAAAAATCATTGCCTATGTCCCCTCGGCTGTTGTTAAAGACATTCTTATTCAACCCGACATAGACGAGAGGAGGAGTAAGTGGATAGCCAAGATCCTAGAGTTTTACATGGAAATAAAGCCTACCAAATTGATCAAAGGTCAAGGTTTAGCCAAGCTGTTGGCTGAAGAAAATTGCCAAGCTTCGGGGGTAAGTTTCATTAACGAATGCTCATGAATTCAGCAGGATCAACTATCTAAAATAGACCCTCAAAAGGAATCTCCATTGGCTTGATGTCCCTGGTATAAGGATGTCATATATTTTATGCAGGAGTTGCGGCCTCCAGATGGCCTGCAAAGAAACAAGGCAAGAGCTCTGAAGCTCAAAGCATTCAGATACTGCCTTATCGATCAAGTTTTATATTGGAAAGATCCCCTGGGGTTGATTTTGAAATGTGTAGATCCACAAGAGGCTGACAGGATCATGGTTGAATTTCACGATAGCCTATGTGGAGGGCATCATTTCTGGAAAACCACAGTCTACAAAATTCTCAGGGTCGGATACTACTAGCCCATCGTATTCATTGACGTCTGCAAAAGGGTCAGAGCCTGCATCAAATGTCAAAAATTTGCAGGAAAACGACAGCTCAAGTCTTTGCCTTTAAATCCGATGGTTGTTTCAGGACCTTTCCAGCAATGGGGCCTAGATTTCATTGGAGAAATACACCCTGCTTCTAGTGGGCAGCATAGGTGGATCTTGACTACTACAGATTTCTTTACCAAGTGGATTGAAGTTATCCCCACCATGAGTGCTTCCCACAAGGTAATCATTAGATTCCTGGAAGACCTCATCACGAGATTCGACTACCCAAGTAAGATATTCACTGATAACACAACATCTTTCAGGGATGAGCCACTAGCCCAGTTCTGTGAGCAATTCGGGATCAAGATGATCCATTCCACCCCATACTATCCCCAGGGCAATGGTTTAGTAGAGTCCTCCAACAAAAGCCTGATAAGGATCATCAAAAAACTATTGGAAGACAACAAAAAGGCCTGGCATTGAAGGTTGAAATTTTCTCTATGGGCCGATCGAGTGACCACGAAGAGATCCATAGGCATTTCCCCTTTCCAATTAGCCTATGGAGCATAGGCTATTTTTCCCTCTCAGCTAGCCATTCCTATAGAAAAATTCCTCCAGGATCATCAAGAGGATCCTGATGACATAATCAGAAGAATTCATCAGCTAGTGGAAGTCCAGTAGGCCAGAGAGCAGGTAATGAGCAGAATTCAAGACCATCAACAGAAGATCAAGCAGGTTTTTGATAAGAAGGCCAAGAAGGAAGAGTTTCAGATAGGAGACCTGGTACTGAAATGGGATGCTCCTAAGCAAGATAAGGGCAAGCATGGAAAATTTGAGGCCCTGTGGATCGGGCCCTTCAAAATATTTGAAGCATTCTCGAATAATACCTACAGGTTGCAGGATTTGAAGGATCAAGAAGCTTTCAATGGCCCTGTGAATGGGCATTTCCTGAAAAGATTTTTCTCTTGAGCCGCACATGGTTTTTCCGCGGTTGTAAATATTGTCTTTCTTTCTGTCTTTAAGTTTTAAATAAATGACTCCATAGCCCAACAACAAGGCACTGAAGCAGCAAAGGAGTTCTCGAAAGCCCGTAGGGGGCATGTCGTCCCCCATGGAGCCTAATGTTAGCACAAAATTATGACTGGGGGTACTCTCCTGAAGAAACATCCCTTGGGTGAAGGAAAAAGATCCAAAAACCCACTTTCCCAAAGTCTTGAGGGTGGGCGCGTCACTTTAATGAAAGAACACTTTTGGGCGATCACGATCTACCCGCCTGAATCTATGCCTCTCATGCAATTCCGGACCCCCCCTTGACTTTTTTCCTTTAACAACGGGGGGCGGGTCTGGAATCGGGTGTGCACCTTTCCAATGGTGGAGATTGAGGCACCCAGATCAGCGGCTCTCAACCCTTTCCAGACCCTCTCATCGTTCTTCTTTTAATGAGGAGGGNAGGGGGGGGGGGGTCCGGAATCGATCACGTACCTTTCCAATGGTGGAGATTAAGGCACCTAGATCAGCGGATCTCAACCTTTTCCGAACCCTCTTTCCATTCTACTTTTAATGAGAAATGGGGGGTCTAGAATGAGGTGGGCCCCCCACCTATCGTGTCAACCTCCTGCACACCTTTCCCATCTCAGGACCCAGGTATCCTGCCATGTCCAGCCACTTGGCCCCCTTTTCATCTCATCTCCCTCTCATTTCCTGCCATGTGTCCCTTTTTCCCAGTCACCTCCACCTCAACACCTTCCTCCTCCATTCGCTATCTCCTGTTCCCATATCACTTACACGAAAGCACCCCTTTCCCCCCGCCTCACCTTCACTATACTAGTGCCTACAACCTCCTCGTCAAGCATGCCACATCTTTCACCTCTCATCCCGTGAACCGTTCAGCTAGTCCAGGTGGCCCCTCAAGAATACCTCCACGTCCCCAAAGGCAGATTTGACCAGAACCCTTCTTGATCCCAAGAGGGTGGTTATTGCAGTTGTTGGAGGTGGTTAGACATTTTCTCTTCCATAAATGGAAAGTTTGGCAAAGGACTGAAGCACGTCAATCCATCCATAGGATAGTCAGAAGTCCAATTGCAATCGTCCAGATTCTGCATGTGCAGACTGTTAGAAAGCATGCAGACGTAATTCTATTATTGCAATATCTTGTTTTCGCTGCTAGGGTGAGATCGGAAGAGCGGTTCAGCAGGAATGCCCAATATCTTGTTTTCGCTGCTAGGGTTTTGTATGGAGTATATTTGGGTGTTTTAGCCATTTTTGTAGGATCGATGGTTGAGCAAGGCTCCCGGTTGTAAAAATTTAATGAAGCACTAGTTATTCCAGTTATGCATGGACTCTTGAGACTTCTTGCCTTATGAATGTTTGTTTCTTTCACTTCTTTGTTTACACTGTGTTAGAGAAGCTCGGAATTGGAGGATCTAGTCGAGTTGTGACTGTTATAGGATGATGTGGGTTGGATCACTGTAATAGTTTCATTGTTTCTAATCGGTCCCTGTGATTTTCTTAGCATTGAACGACTTGGAATTGGAG
>CBVK0102396523.1:0-10365 GCA_900067695.1 Picea abies
ATCTGGTCTTGTGTTGATGATGATGAAGGACTAATTGGACAAAATTCCATATGGGTAGGAATTCCGAAAATCCATTGGAAACTACTTAACATTTGATAGTAAACAACAACAATACACACATTCCATTGACACATAAGTAACACGTTATAAGACTATAATTATTGCAACTTTAGTATCCTCATTCCATCACCACAAACATACATTAAGCAATTCATTCAATGACAACAATAGAGCATTTCTCTTATATGATTTCCAGTGTTACATTATATAGTACCATGCGCTTCCTTTCAGACTCTATCGATGGGATAGACTCTGAATTACAACCAGGGAAATTACAAAACATTGGCTCAGAGCGATCTCAATGACAACAATACCCACAACTATCATAGAAACAACCCACAGACTAACATGCGAGCTAACTATGTTTATGTTGTCATTGCTTCCTTTTATTTTCTTCTCATATTTGGTGCCTTTTCTCTTTCAGTTCTACCCCACACATTCCTTTAACTTCCAATCCTACACACTTCTATCACTCACATGCATTCCACGTAGCCTCTGTGGAATCAGGGAAATATTAACTACCTTGCCAATTTATCTTCTTCCTACTCCATGTTCCCTCGTGCTTCTTGCAATAATCATTTGGGGAGATTTCCCAAAGATTATTTTCTTGATTCTGGAATGCATGCAATGTCTTCTTGATTGTTGGTGTAAATCAAAAAACTTGTATTGGCAGGCATTTGGAAGAACTCATACTAGTGCACAAATAAAAAAACTTGACCTGATACGCGTGCCTCCTATTACCCCTTGCACAACTTCTTGAGAACACGCAAAAATGGAATAGGAATGAGAAAATTTGTTTGTGCATATGCACAATATTTACCCAAAACTTTGGGTGCCAATAGGCCCCCACCACTATTACTTAAAACTTTGGGTGCCAATAGGCCCCCACCACTATTACTTGGCTCATCCTCAAGCCAACTGCCTCATGGAGTGACCGAAGAAATGGACTTGACTAAGAGAAAATCATCATTATTGACGAACCATAGCATCAACCCAAGTTGTGGTTGCAGCCAGGGTTGAGTATGAGAAAATCATATGTCCATGTTGTAGTTGAAACCCGACATGGGTCTTGGAAGGAGTCGAGTAGTCCTTGAGGTAAACAATGGCTTTTGACTTCATTTGACCAGATTCTTGACACATCAAGGGGATAAACATAGTCTTGTGTGAATGGTCAGGGCCCCCCATGTGTCAATCCCTCTATTTGGGTTACCATCAATCCTTATTACCCTTTTCTTGGTCCACCACTAGTAGCATATAACCCACCCATAGGTGCACCCCCTATCCATGCTAGTCTTCTTGCACCTCCTCTACAAGGAAATGTGTATGTGTAGTAGAACACTCCCCTTCCTCCCAATCAGAAAAGGAGGAATAACAAGAGGAAAGGGAAGCAAAACAACCAGAACCAGGGACCTCAAGGAGCATAGAAACCAACCCCCAACATTAGGGGTAACCATATTGACCCCACTCAAATCCAAGGAACCAACCCAATGCCCAAGCAAGAAAAGAACCAACCCCTCCACACAAACAAACATTGTGCTTGTTGTGGTGTATTTGGACATTACACATGATTTTTCTCTCCTCCTCGTCACGCGTCAAGCTTGGGAAGACTATGAGGCTTCTCAACAAGCCAATTCCCAACCTTCCCAGCCATCCTTGTCACAACCATATGTGTTGAAGAACCATTTCCCAACACAAGGGTTGGTTTCCACTTTTGCTTCCCCTCCCCCTTCCCTCTCCCTTATTCCTCACCCAAATGGTAATGGAACTTACCATATTTTCATGTTGGATTCAACCGATGTGAACCTCAGTAATCGATCCTGCTAGTACAATATGCCCCCCAAATCATAACTAATTATTCCCTATGATCCACCTTCATCTAAGTCAGGGACTTTATAGATCCCTCATCCATCCACCAAAATCCATTTGAAGGTCCCAAAAGTTCTGCTTCGGAGGAATCCTATTCACCTTCATGGGAAGGAAGCCTAAAATTATAACATTGTCGATGACTTGGACTAGGCCCCTACTGCCATGTTAGCCCTCGAGGTCCTTAATACATTCCCTGCATAGAAGAAGCCTTTTCTTGCCTCCTTAGGACCCGTTGACCCTTCAGATGATCACATGATCATCTTCTATAATGATCAAGTTGAACCTTTTCTCTTTCCCTCTTCTATTTCTTTCTAGATCCTAGTGACCATCAACAAGTACAACATCCACCACTGTATTTTTATGAAAGTGCATCCATATGCATCATGTTTTCTTAGTTTTGGCAATAGATAGGATCCTATACCATTGTCCCATCTACAATCTCCCTTCCAGTGTATGATGGTCGATCTTCCCAACCCCAAGGCCTTTACCAGAACCGTCCCATCAAGCTAGGGGGGAAATAAGTCCATGTTGATGTGGAGGTCATATATGCCCCTCTATATTATAACCTCTTGTTAGGATGCATCTTTATGTATTCCATGAATTTCGTGGCCTCATTATTTTTTTGTAAGATAATTTGCCCCCATAATGGGAATCTCGTCACCATCGATCAATTGACTTACCATGACCCCCAAGCCCAAATTCATCCTAAAAATATGGTTTCTTCCTTAGGTGGGGAACATACTAATACCCTCGTTGACAAACTTAGCCCCAAATTCTATAAATAATCTAGCCTGTTGGATGCATACTATGGACCAACTCCAGTAGACACTGCACCCAGTTCTTCTCATGTTTGCATGGTGTTATCTAACCATGGAGCAGTTGGATAAAACCCGCAACCCTCTACTAGAAATTTCACATACTCCTCCTCCATGCCTCCACTAGGTATGTCACAACCACATCCACACTATCCCTTTAGTTTGTTACCCTTATTTTTCCCTCCTCCTAGGATCGTTAGTACCCCAATCATGGCTACCCTCACCCTACCTAACCTTGTATCCTGAGTGTTATTTGAATCCACCTCCTACCCCTCTTCTAAGTTCTAATACCTGGAATTATTTGTCTTTTACCCCTATCCAGTCTATTCTGATTCAAATTGGTATCCCACATCCGGCTGCACCCTCCATGCCTTCTCCCCCCCCCCTCCTGAACCTGCACTTGAGTTTATCTAGGTCCCATCATGATCACACCAAACCCCTCATGAATCCCAAACTAAGAAGGATTGAACCTAGAGAAAGGCCAAAGGAAAAGCTACCCAAAACCTCCCTCACCCACCACATCCACACAAAGTACCGTACAGAGGCCTATTCCTCCTTATACATTGTGTGAGATGTTAGGTCATCCTATCTTTCACTGCCCTCGACTTCCAAAATTGAAAGATATTTATAACTATGATGATCTAGATGTTTTCTCTTACACTCGAGCTATGGAAATCCAACTTCCTAAACCAACCACCAAACAGATAAATATTTTACATACAAAAAAACCTTGTGCATCATGTGATAATTATGGTCCTCACTCTCACCATTGTCCTCATCTTCCCCAATACTGAGATGTTTTTCAAGTATTTCGAACATTGGAGGTTGCACGTGTGGAGGCCACCACCCCGATGATTGAATATCCATAATCGCATTATGTGTCATCCCCACTTGGTGCCCATACCTTGTACATCTCCCATGGTTCTGACCCCCCGAAGATAGAATCTCACTCATTTATTTTCTTCGATAATGTACCTCACAACCCCTTGTGAGCACCCCATTCTAGGTTTTCTTTGTATAGTGTTTATATTTGATGTTTTGGTTGCATTCACCTATCATGTCTTGCATCTCATTTTCTATATTCTTGCACCTTTCATATGGACCCTCTTTCCTCCTTCTACATTGGTTTTATCGATGGTGCGATTCGTTCATCATAGAATCTAGCCTTGACAACTTGGGCCCAATTTACACCCATGCTTACCCTCTATCATTCTAGTGGTGTTTACATTGGATTTGCCACCAATAATCAATTATAATATGGTACAATGATAGGTTTGTTAGCCGATGCCTTTTCTCAACGCATCTAACACTTTCATGTTTGTTTAGATTCCCAACTTCCTGTCATGCAGTTGAATGGTGTGTATCGTGTGTGCCACCCAGGATTGTTTAGGAAATACTTACGTGTTCGAATCCTGGAGCGACAAATCGAATCCCTTACATACAATCATGTACCTAGAATTCATAATCAATTTGTAGACAACATTGCAAACAACATCCTAGAATGGGATCTAGCACATGCATCGACAAGAAGATAACCATTTTCATTCATTTTTACACTATCATACATTCACATCAATACATACCATACATTGTACATTTTTCATTTCATCATCACACACATGTATATATATGTCCATCAAAATATTATATATTCAAAAAACCAAAAATAACATAAGTTGTAACAGTATGAGTGCACTACTCTACTATATATCCAACATGTCCATTACATGATATATAATACAAAAATGGGGGGGTCATCTATCCCCTTCTCATGCTCATCCCCGTTAGATGGTGTAATACATGCTAAGGGAATCATGTCCCCTTATGTGAGGTCTAACACCACCTATTTTGTGGCTCCTACCCTTCATAGGATGGAGCACCACTCCACTCATCCTCTGACACAAGCGCCAATAATATGGTCATCTATATTATGCCACCTTCTCTCAGATGTCCTAGTCAACATGATCTCCAACCTCCGATGGAGGTCCTCCATATTCGCATACATATTATCCCTCTGGACAAACCCCTCTAGTCTAGGATTGGAAGATGTACTAGCCTCCTTGCTTGTCATCTACCTCACTAGCCTCACTAACACTATATTTGCAAGTTGGGCACATACATGTTTTTAGTATCACATATTGATAGATTTCACAAGATGCAATAAACATATGTCACAAACACATTCACATTATTTCTTACCATCAGGTCCCCATGAATGACTGACTTGCAAAGGTAGTTTTAGATCCCCCTGATAGTTCATCCTTGAGTATGGATACTCCTTTATCACTATCGGGAACTATTTTCAATGACCGAAAAAATCATATTAGAACACCTTTCCCACTTCACCACCTCCACCTCTACATAGTATTTCACCCCACCGACGCAACTAAGTCTCCTAAGGCCCCCTATCGTGGATCTGTACATGTGAGAAGAGTGTCAGAATGCAGTCAAAGAAGAAGGAACACGATATTTTCCCAAAGGTATAGTTCCCTCCTCATGCTCTCCAAAATGTTGTCAGTTGGTGCTTCAACACAGTCAAAATTATATGTGTATACCCAAAGTGAGCACCCTATAATATGTTCTTAATCACAAGCATCTTCCCTCGTGTCACCTTGTGTAGAGAGTGACTCCCCGGTATCTGGATCACTATCGTAGCCACTGGTCGTGTCTCTAATATCTCTGCCCCATACATAGATAGAAGAATCATAAATATAAGTACCATGACTACAATGGCTATTTAGGAACTCTTCTACCCGCCTCCCTCGTGGCAACATGGGTGGAGTTTCCAATACCACCGCTAGTTGGGGTAACCCAATGAGAAAGTATATATCACGCATGGTTATCTCTAGATGATGACCATGAACCATAAATGAACCATAATCAGGGTCCCATCATCCTACTATGTGTTATAAGATCCCTTCTCTTCCTTACATTAACATATTTTCAAAGTACTTGAGCAACCCATAATGTGCTAGTGCCATCCACACAACTAGATATCCTTGCACCTATGCTAGGATATCCTCAAAGTATTATTCTTTCTATATCACATTGAAATATTCCATACCTTCACAAAACCACCTTTTTCAGGTCCTTTATATGAAAAAAAATCACCATTATAATTTCCTCTTTATTCCCCACTGGACTAGAGGCCACCCATCAATTTTGGTCCCACTAGGCCAGGATTGACCAATGCACTTTTCTTCTAGTTTAGTGCATTGTACATCGCACTTAACAGACCATTTCCTGCATTGGCCAACACTCTTTCTAGCCCAAAAAGTGTGTTGGCCTCCTCAAATCTGCATAGGTTGCCAAAATAGAGAAAAAGTCCCCTAATATACAAAAGTACTTCAACAAAATGGAAGAATGTCGATAGACCACCAACCTAAGACTCGCACCACCAATTTTTATCGATTGGATCTCTTGCAACAATATCAACAATATGTAGGGACTCTTCCTCCTCTCCACATTCATTCTCCACCACTGGTGATAACAAACTACAAAATTGAAGGGAAACTCATTTAATGGGAAAATCCTATTTTTCTTTTTACTACTGTAGGCTCATACAAACTCCGATTGATGAACCATTTACATTGTTGGAATAGTCTTGTCACACTCTTCAAAAGGGTATTTTTTCTTTTTTAAAATTAAACACTTCATCTAGGAGCCATTTTCTCCTATGAAGAGTTTTATTTCTCTCAGTCGAATGTTTGCTCCTCGTTGGGGGCATGCTCTGCACATCCCATTGAGTCCCTCAATCGGGGGCATCATTATTTTTCCTCCTAGACAGTCTCATCGACATTAATAGGAGGATTTTTTTCTTCTAGAGATCCATTTTGGACCAGTTCCATTGGTATTCTATAGAAATATCCCTCCCTTATCCTCTCCTAACCATCCCCATCGACAATATTAAGAGAGGTGGTCTCATAGTCACCTCCTCACTAGCCCCATTGGCATTATGAGGAGTGGTCCTCTTGTTTCCCCCATATAACCACCCTCATCGACTATCTTAGATGGGCATGTCCTCATGATCCCCCTACTAACCAACTTCATGGGCATTATTATTTGGGGGGTTGTGATCCCCCTACTAACCAACTTCATGGGCATTATTATTTGGGGGGTTGTGACTTCTTTTTGTTTGGTTCCTTCCCGACCAATCCCATTGGAATTCTTGAGAAGGTTCCATTTTGTTGGCCTCTCTCCTAACCAACCCCATTAGCATCTCCTGGAGAGTTCTTATAGTTTGTTTTTCAGTGAACATGGTGCCTTCTTATCAAGCCTCATCGACATTCTCAGGAGGCCTCCTTTTGCTTGGGTTCCTTCATTCTCCAGAGAAGTCATGTTGTTTGGTCTCTTGTCACTTGGGTTTCTTCTTGAAAACCCCCATTGAAATTATCATGAGGACCCCTTGGTCTAGTTTCCCTCTTGACCATCCTTAAGAGGGAACCCTTTGGGTTATGTTTCCTTCATGGCCAACCTCATCAACATTCTCATGAATGATAGTCATGGATGACATCTACCTGATTATACTCATCGACATTCGCAGGGGGCATATTCCTTGTGGTCATCCTCCAAACCAGTATCATTGGAATTCTTCAGAGAGGTATTTATGGTACGATCCTGTCCATCCTCTTAGGAATATACATGTGTAGACTAGTATTTTAAGTTTCCCCTCCTCATCAACCCCATTGAAATTAGTTGATGGTATTTTCTTTTCATCCTTTCTGTTTAACCAACCTCATAGACATTGTTAGACAAAATTAAGTGTCCTCCTCCTAGCCAACTCCATTGGAATCACTAGGATGTTTTCTTTGGTGTCGATCATTTCTTCCCGAATTTCCCCATTGATATTGCTAGGAGGAATTCTCCCCATGTCATTTCTTCCTATCCATCCCCATTGGCATTACTAGGAAGAATCTCCTCCATGTGTTATCTCCTCCTAGGCATCCCCATTGGAATTACTAGGAAGACTTTTCACTTGGGTATAATCCTCCTAGTTGTCCTCAATAAGATCCCTGGGAAAAATCCCCCCTTTCTTATCCTTTCTTCCTGGTCAACCCCATCGACACTTCTAGGAAGAATCCCCCTCTACTGAGTAGATTCCTCCACTAGGATTCCGCTTGGCCATTGTATTTTTTAACATATTGGTGAGCAACATTGTATTTCTCACACACTCAATTCCCCCTAGAATCATCCCTATGTTTCCCTTGTTCATAACATTTGAGGTGAGTCACCCCTCTATCAATTGTACCCATCACATGTTTCCCAACTATCCATCTACAATTGCCCCACTGATACATTTTACCAGCATTATTCCCAATCACCCACCATCCCTTATGGGTGTCTTCAGTTGTTGTTAGATTAGCCCTGCATTTATGCTCTAAAAAAGGGAACTCTTGAGTCCACCTCTCTTTTCCCTCCATCCATCCCTTGGTATCATTTCCCATCAGTCACATCATACTCGTCACCTTGTGTTAGTCCCCTGGATTTTCATCATCCTTGGTTCTAGCGAGCTTCCCTCTATAGACTTTAGCACTTGCATTCCAGATGGTTGGCTTAGAGGATCATTGCCATGCATCCTTATTTATCCTTGGTGCCTTGGTTGTATTTTATGTGCTTGACTTCATCTCCTTTTCACACATTTGAGGCTCATACACTTGAAATTTCAGTGATCTTGATGCCATCATCCTAGACATGTGTGATATGAAACAAACCACAAGAGGTGGTTTAGGTGTAGGTACCCCCCTGCATGTGCTAGTCTCAACAACAAATTCTAGAGTTATAGCTTCACAAGTTGTTCTTTGGATACCAAGCCTACATATACTCCTTCACCATTGGGTCTCGATGGACTTTTCCCTATCGACCTCGACACATCTATTCTAGGGGATGGTTTGTTGTACCTTGGTACCTATCCCCCAATCGATGGGATATCTTGGACCATGATGAGAGAGTCATCATTACTCTCATATTTGGTTGGATCTCATGTCCTCACATTATTGAGATTCGTACATGCATATATGATTCAAACTTGAATGCAATTCCTCATATTTCCTTGGATCCATACCACCGTTCTTAGAGGCCCATGATGAGATTTCCTCCAATATGATCATGACATATTTGTGGAGCTCCATTCCTGTTTAGCAAGGCCTCTCAAGTTGTTTCTACCCCCTTCCTTCAACATGAGTGGGAATTAGTTCTTATGTACTCAGTTCAACCACAATTGGGATATACTTTAGATTTTCCCATTCATATATTGTATATGGGACTGATATTTTCATGTTGATGTAGTATGACCATTATTTCTAGCATCATGATGTATTTGAGACTCCTTTATAGTCTCTCTATTGATGTCTTAAGTATTCTCGATGAGTATGGGTATTCCTACCTCATCCCATTGAGATTATATTACTCCCCACTTGATGACCCTTTGTCGACATGTGTTTTTTTGTGGCCTCTTCATTGATTAGGCCTTCTATTGTTCTCCCATGGTAGTTTTTCTCCTCTTCAGCTAACACATATCCTAGTGAAATAAAATTGTAATGTTTGTTGGTCATACGATTTGCATTTGTCTTCATCGATCTCTTCACGAGTGTATCTTATTTGTGCTTTGGTTATTGGGCATTATAGATATCATATTGATTCTTTGTATCTCGTGTTATTTAGGTATATTTTCTATTGCATGCCTTTTCTATTTATGAATAACATAGATATGAATAAATTTAATTAAAAAGAACTAGGGTTTCTTGTTTTCTCACCCAGTTTTTTTCGGTATCTTTGACACAACCACAAAGTTTGCAGATTTGCTCACCCTTGCTACATATTTGCACCAATAAAATCCTTTGAACACATCTTGAAAGAAAAGAAACAAAGGGTGGTATGTGAGGATGATATAGGTAAATCAAAGCCTTATGTCTTCTGTGATATCACAACCCATCAAAATCCATCTTTATTTTTTAGGCTCCCATTGGATACCATTTGAGCTTTATCTAGATTTTAGAAAGACAATACAAAACTTCAATAAAAGTGAAGACAATGTCCATTCATATGACAATTGCTTTGGATGTTGGGTAAGTGATATGAATATGTAGGGAGGTTCATAGTTGATTGTTTCTTGGATAAATACATCTATAGAGTGAAGAAATATTAATTTACATGGTGATCTACTACATGCTAGCGACTTGAAGGTTAGAATCCAATCCATCAATTTTCATTGTGTCTTTAAGGAGCACACTGGCACAATCAATTTGAAAAGAGATTATCAAAATAGGGATGCAACTCACATACAATATTGTTATTTTCAATTTCATATTGAGATAGTGTAACATCCCCGACCACCAACAGGTCGGGCAATGCCACCTACACAACCTTAACTTAGCATTTAAAGCTCTGATACCATATTATAACATTCCCTACCACCAACAGGTCGGGCAATGCCACCTATACAACCTTAACTTAGCTTTTAAAGCTCTGATACCATATTGTAACATCCTCGTCCACCAACAGGTCGGGCAATGCCACTACTTATGCAACTCTGCTGCTCTATTATGATCGATGACAACTCCAGCCTTAAACTACTAGGCTATGCCACACAGAGATACTTGTGGAAAAACATACACATCCATATAAA
>CBVK0102396528.1:0-10336 GCA_900067695.1 Picea abies
GTGCTCGTTTAACCATAGACAATATAGCAATATTGTCACCTAACCATAGGTCGAAGCCACCCTTGAGCGCCTTAACCTTGACATAGAAAATAATTTCGGAAGAAAACCCTAGGTCCAAAAGCCAAACAAGGTAGCATACCACTCTCCAGAGCTAGCGTACCAAGCAAAAAGTCCAAACTATAACCAAGAGAAAGTCCAAGCTTAAAACCAAAAATACTAGTTTCATTAGCTACAATTCCAACTACTCTCTAGACTTGCGCATTTACTGAATTTCTGCAATACGCACTAGATTTATGCAGTTGCGAGCTGCGTCTTTCAAATGAGCTCTAACGTCATGTATTTATACTACTCCTCCTTAGCTATCTGGGCTGACTTATCATTATGGAGGCTAAAAAATCAATATTAAATATTTCCTTTAGTTGACTTGTCTTGTAGGGTTATGTCCAATGCTTTAGGGTTTCTTCTTACTTCCCGAAATATTCTATTCTTGTCATGGTTACACGTGGAGGTTAATACCTCCCATAGCTACCAAAATATCAACACTTAGGATGGTCATGGGGAATATTTGGATAGTGCACGTGTTCCATTCCATACCTTGGAAAACAATGCAAGGGTGGGTGTCAATGGAGGATTTGAGAAGTTCTTCGCAAGGAAAAGTCATGTCATTACTCCCAATCTCAACACAATGGGTGAAAGGTTGGAAGTAAAGGATGGATATGACTCTACATTAATCAAGTAGTACCCTCCTTGAGTGTTGAAATTTGGCATTGATGTCGAGGAAGGAAGTTCATTGATGGCCTTTGGTATTGTTGTTCATTATGGAAAACTTTGTGGAGAGAAGTGTTCTATAGCTTCATTTCTAGAAGAGGTAGTAGCTAGTTCTGTTAAGGAGGTGTTAGGGAGTGGTAGGGGAGTAGAGCCTCTGGTTAGAGAGAAAGGCCTAAGTCCCTTTGTTAATGAGGTATGGAATTTAGTTTTGAGCATTTGGAGATACAACTATTGAGTTTCATGAAGCCAATTATGGCATATTGTTACCATTGGTTAGACTTTGGTTTATTCAGTGGAGGAGACTTGTTTGGTGGAGGAGCCCATTCTAACAGATCCGAATCTGGCTAGGTTGGTGGAGACGATTATGTCAATTGTCCAGGTTAGCAGTGAAGCCATAGAGGGAGGTAGGATGAAGGTATGCCTTGTTAGAAAGTCGAAGAGATGTGTAAAGTTGGCTAAGTGAAGAATGATCCTGGTGCTCGGTGAAGACATTACTATGACATAGGTTGTGGATATGTATACAACCTTCATCAAGAAATTTTACTTGCATTTCATCTCTAAGACAAACCTCCAGAGTTGGATGGCGAAGGTTTGGAAACTGGTCTTAAGGTATGTGCTAGCATTCCATACTTTGGTCAGGGGTTCGTTGGATTTCCACTTTTGAACAAAATAGGAGGCTGTAGTTACTTTCAAATATCATTGATTTGGGGGTTCAACCGTGGCCTTGAAGAAATGGATTCTTGGTTTCGATCCTCGATCAAAAAGGTTCTTTCTACATCCAATATGGGAAAAGATGCTTGGTTTGCCACTTAAGTTTTGGATGATAAATATTCTCAAGGTGATTGGGGATACACTAAGGATATTTCTTTATGTGAATGAGAATTTTGGGACCGAAACTTCTTATGCAGTTACTTGTATTCTTGTTGTACTAGATTTAACTGAAGAGTTGGTAGAGGCTATTGAGTTCTTAGTGGGTAGTTGTTCTTGTGTTTAGAGCTTAGATCATGTGGGGATTCCATTTCATCGTGTTTGTTTTCATATTTATGAAAACCTGGTTAATGAGTGTAATATTAAGTTTCACTCAAAGGTATGGAGGAAGAGATCTTGAGAGGATCTTGGACATAATGCAATAGATGTGTTCATTCATTCCAAAGGAGAGGATGGACATATTGTAAAAGGAAGCAGTGATGAGAAGTTTGTGTTGAAGGAAGGATATGGTGTTGTTGTGTTGGTAGGGTTAGGTGAAAAAGGTAGGGAGAAGTCAAAGATGGTAGCTAAAGGGGAGGGTGCTTTGAATCTTTTACATTTGGAATCATATTCAACTAGAGTTTTAGAGCTCTTGGGTAAGTTGAAATTAGTTTCTCCTGCCTTTAATTATGTTGTTAATCTTGAAAAGAATTTGATCTTAAATTATTGGTATTTTGTTGGTTGTAATAAGCTCAAGGTTTAGTTTCGAAGGAGATTATGGGAGGGGTGGATGCTTCTCCTATAGGTATGCTAGGGAATACCATGTTATTTGAGATCAAATTGCTTCCTTTAATCGTTGAAGAAGTCTCGATGGAGGGTAGAAGTGATGGGTTTATATACTGTGAAGGAAATATCAACTTTGTTTGTGTGGAGAATGGGAAGCATGAGCAACTAAATTCTTCTCCAACTTGGGTTTGGACTAAAGGTTGGTTTGGTCTCAAAGAATTCAAATGGGGAATTTCGAAAGGAGGTCATGGATTTGAGTGGAGGTGTTTTTATGAGCTAGTGTAGTGACCCTTTGTTGATATAGCGTGGGTTTGGAGCTTTGAGCTTAGTGGAAGAGAGGAAGGTATTCAAGGAGGGAGGCTTTTTGGAGATTATAGTTGGTCAAGGAGAATGTGTTCAAGGGATGTTTGGGTATGAAATTTCTGTGGCCCCTCGAGAAGAAAAATATTTGTTCGAGTCTTCCAAACGACTTGTTCTTTTAGAAATGTCGATGGGGGTGGTTTCTAGTGAGGGGATCTTGTCAATGGGAAAGTAGTTAAGGTAGTGGAAGGAGTTAGTTTGTGTGGAGTTAGCTCTTCTTTGATGGTTTGAAAAAAATTGGTTTGTGCATAGGAAGACGTAAAGAAACTAAGAAACTATGGGGGAGGGATAGAAATTCATTGAGTAGATTTTAAAGTCATGGAAGGAGTTAACTTTTTAGGATTAGACTCCATAGGTAGATTAGGGGGCTTACTGATTAGATGGAGGAAAAAATCTCATCGATTGAATTCCTCCGTCGTCTTGAATTCAGGGATTGGAGCTACTTTTTACTCCCTATAACTCGGGAAAGTCTTCAATCTTGTTAATTTATATGGGCCTTATTAGGATATGATCAGTTTTTGGGACGTCTTAATAGTTTCTAGAAGGTGAAAGGGTGATTATTGGTGGGGATATTAATTGGAATACTAAAAGAGTTAAAGTCTTGGAGAACTATGTTAGGGAGGACCCTCTGGTAAAGTTTTCCTTCAAAATTTTGATGAGGTTGCATTGGTAGTTGTGAGTCGATAAAAAATATACAAACCTAGAGGAATCTAAGGTTAGTGGAGGAGTATATTACTAAATACCTTGATAGGTTTTTAGTGTTTGAAGCTATCCTTCATGATCATGAGAGAATGAAGTCCTGGGTTGAGGTTGGGGGCATACTCGGATCACCTTTTAGTAATTCTTCAAATTGAAAGGGAAGACATGAAAACCTATAGTCCTTTCAAGTTCAATAGTCATTGGTTAAAGGAGCAAGAATTTATAAGCCTTGCCAATATGGAATGGGTGAGATATGATCTCTTCCCTTGGGAATCAACTAGCCTTTAGATGGTAACTGACCTTAGAAATTTTAAATTTGTTGTTACAAAGTGGGATTTTGATAAGAGGAGTAAATATGAGAAGAATCTAGTATCAGTTGAGAAGGATATAATATAGATCTATTCTCAAGATTTCACATCAAGATTTAATGAAAATGATTGAGTTAGGTTGAGGAATTTCGAAAATTCCAAGAGGAAATTGATGGAAAAAAAGAGGCCCAATGGAGACTAAAGCGCTAGGCTCTTTGGTTAGACAATGGGAATGATAATACTAGTTTTTTCCATAATTATGATAACCATCGGAAAAACAATACAATTTGGGAAATGAAAAATTCAGATGAATGTAAGGCTAAGCCCTTCAAGGATATAACTGACATGCGGGTATTATGCTTTAAGAGTCTCTACAAAGAGTCATCTAGAATCAACATCATTAAAATAGTGAAGATAACTTACTTCTCCCCTTGTTTTGTAGGGCACGAGGAGAATGCATTGATGATAGAATAAGTGTCTAAGGAAGAATTAAAATCAATGTAATGCATTGATGATAGAATAAGTGTCTAAGGAAGAATTAAAATCAATGTTGGCTTCCTTTTAGAGTGATAAGAGCGAGATGGTTGGTCAGTGGAGTTATTTAGAGGGTTTTATTCTATGTGGGAAGTGGAGTTGTTAAATCTTATGGATGATATTAGAAGAAATAGAAAAGTGCCCCGGGCTTTCAATTCTACCTTTATTTCCCTAATATCTAAGAAGGATAATTTTGAATCATTTGATGATTTCGAGCCTTTCTCCTTATGCAATTACATCTATAAAATTATATCTAAAGTCATAGCTATTAGGGCGAAAAATATATCCTTAGAACTTATTTCATTTGAATAGTTTGTATTTTTACATGGAAGGTAGGTTTGTGAAGCTATAGGGATATCCAAGGGGGGCTAAGATACTATAAAAACTTAGAAGGAAAATGCAATGGTCATGGATTTAGACCTCTCTAAGGCTTATGACATGTAATCTTGGCTCTACCTAGGGTTAATTTTGGTTCATATGGGGTTTTTTATTTAGATGGTCAATTGAATTGTGGGGTGTCTATCCTATCTCTTTTGTTGATTTAATTAATGGTTTTTCCTTAGTATTATTAAAGCCTCTTAGAGGGTTGAGGTAAGGCTATTATATAGCTCCGCTTCTCTTTCTACTTTTTGTTGAAGTTTTGAGTAGTGCAATTATAGAAGCAAAGAGAACATGTTCATTGAAGGGGATAAACGTGGGAAGGTATTTCTTTTTTACTCATTTGTTATTTGTGGATGACATCTTGTTATTTAGTTATGGATCAAGGAGAGAGGTAGATAAGATAAATGCGACCCTTGAATTATATGATGCTTGTTTAGGTATGGATACCAATAGAAAATCTTTAATAGTATTTATTGGCATGGAAGAGGAATTCAAAAGAATGATATTACAAAGTTTTTCCATTTCATAGGTCAGATTTTCAGGAAGGATTCAAGTATTTCATGTTTTATTTAAAACCAAATGACTATTAGAAAAAGGGATTGGTGGTGGCTAATGGATAATATAGAACAAAGGACTAAACAATGGTGCAATAATTGACTCTTTCTTGGAGGAACTTTGACTCTTTTCAAGTTAGTGCTAGAAACAATTCTAGTTTATTGGCATTCTATGCCATTCATCCCTAAAGGGGTTTTGGAATCTCTCACGAAGAAATGTCTTAAGTTTCTTTGGATTGGTAAGAAAGAGGAAGATTTTATCCCTTTGGTTAAAGGGAAAACTTTGGCCAAACCGAAATAGGATGGTGGGTATGGCCTTAATAATATTCATCTTTTTGGTAAGGTGCTAGCTTACTAGTTTGTTTTTTGTGGATGACATCTTGTTATTTAGTTATGGATTGAGGAGAGAGTTAGATTGGCTAAAGGTGATTGTTGATTTATATTATAATTATTTAGGTATGGAAAAAAATAGGAAATATTTAATAGTATTTAATGGCGTGGCAGAGGAATTCAAGAGAAGGACATTACAAGATTTCCCATTTTAGAGTTCGGATTTTCAGATGGGTTTCAAGTATTTTGCATTTTATTTAAAACCAAAATACTATCATAAAAAAGGATTGGTAGTGGCTAAAAAATAATATGGAACAAAGGACTAACCAATGGTGTGATTGTTGTCTCTCTCTTGGAGCAATATTGACTCTTGTCGAGTTAGTGCTAGAAGAAATTCTAGTTTAATGGCATTATATGGCCTTCATCCCTAAGGGAGTTTTTGGAATCTCTTAGAAAGACATGTATTAAATTTCTTTCGATTGGTAAGTGAGAGAAAGAGGGTATCCCTTTGGTTAAAAGGAAAACATTGGCTAAACCCAAATAGTGGGGTGGTTAGGGCATTAATAATATTCATATTTTTGGTAAGATGCTAGCATAAAAAAGGCTATGGAGGATTGTCTCTAATCAAGGATTTTGGAGGCATGAGATTGTGTAAAGGTGCATTGAGCCAATCTCTTTATAATAATGGATAAGGAAGGACACTGAAACTTTACAAAATGGGTTAACAGTTTGGAAAGCCTTGGTATTGGCTTATCCATTGGTTGGAAAGTAGGGAGAGGGGTTGGAAGTGGATTTTTTATACTTTGATATGTAAATTATCGTGGATATTCCACTGGAATAGTTTGCCACAACAGATCTAATATTCTGAATTTTTTTATTATGCAGGTTTATTTCCTTAGATTTCAAATTTATTAGCACTAGCCTATTGCTCAAATTTATAAAAATAATTAAAATACGAAAAATGAAAGAACAAAAGAATGAACACACCACCCACACAAATGAACACAAGATATATCCTAGGAAACCCGATATGGGAGAACACCTAGATATAAGGTGAGGCCTATGCTTTGCTCTCTTTTCCTCAGTTATGGAAATGTAAATACAAAGAAAGGGGCCCTCACTTTGGAGTTTCTTTTGACACTACAACCTAAATAAATACTACATAATATTCCTCCTCTGTTATGATCTCAAATCTCACTCCTGAATTCTCTACTCAAATATGGAACAAATACAATTCTAAAGAATGGAACCCTTCCTCCTCCTAATAGCCCAGTATTTAACATAGCCTAATAGCGGTCTAGGGTTAGGGTTTTTGCATGCCTCAAATCTCAATTAATGTTAAGTTTCAGACCTTCTAAAATATTCTTGAAAGTCCACATGTGGCTATCCCCACATGTGTGAGTAATGATTTTTGATGTGGCATTCATTTGGTACCATGGTGGTCAACAAGGTAGGTCAACTTGTGGGAGGCATACTTCCATATATGAGTTCCGATTGAGGTGATTTTCACACTGTTGGAAAGGTATTGATGTGTAGAAAAACTTCAAGGGGATATAACTATGCTTGCAAAGTTTTGACCCCAAAAGTACTTTTTTATACCTAAAAAATGGCTCTAGAAGGTATCAGACCCCAAATTTCCAAATTTCCTAGGTCTTCAGATGCTTCTGATTGTATCCCCTCAAAATTTGAAGAAAAGTCCTATTGCCTACTTTTGTTTACCCATTTGTCTGTAGATGGAATGTTGTAGATCTCTTCAACTTGGTTTACATATTCTCTTGAAGTGTAGTCCAAAAGGCATTGAGAAATTTGGTATCCTTGTATGAGATGATTCTCCTTGGTATCCCAAAGTGTACCCAAATCTTATTAAAAGAATATTTTTGTTGCTTCTTGTCTTTTGATGGTATTTTTATTAGGCATAAGATTTCACATTTTTCTAAACCTGTCAACTACCAAAAACACATAGTCATGTCCCTTCTTAGTTATTGGAAGACCACCCACAAAATCCATGGAAATGCTCTCCTAGGGTTGAGTGGGTACATGTAAGGAATGGTATAAACCTTACTTTATATTACTAAGATTGTTGGTACAACAAAGTATGTATCCTCTAATATATTGATCTACATTTTCTTGTATTTTGGGTCAATACACATACCTTTGTGAGTTGGAAATTGTCTTCCCAACATTTTGGGTCAATACACATACCTTTGTGAGTTGGAAATTGTCTTCCCAACACCAAAATTTCCTACAACCTTGGAGGTGTGAGCCTCTCTAATAAGCTGCAATATTTCACCTTTAGGGACATAGAGGTTGTCTAGATTATAGAGAAATCCATTTTGGATATGATAGTTAGCCTTATCGTCACCTTCTTCTACCCGAATTTTGCCTTGTAGCTACGAAGACACTTCTTTAAAGAAGTCCTCATATTCTATGTATGCTTATTTGTATGCATCATGGATAAAAGGATCCATGTGCATAAGAGTTCCAAAAGCTTTAATCTTGGATGTGGGTGTTCTTGAAACCATGTCTTCCAATTTATTAATGTGTCCCTTCTTATATTTGATGACTAGATGAAACTACTACAAAACCCCCCATCCACTTGCAATGTATGGTTTTATAAAGATTACTATGGGATTGTAAACATTGCAATGGTTGGTGATTAGTGTGGATAATAGTTTCCTTTCCCATAAGATAGTGCTTCCACTTCTTAACAGCTTGAACTTGAGCATAGAGTTCCTTATCATATGTAGGCTAGTTCAGGACTCCCCCATGAAACATCTCACAATGATAACATAATGACTTATCTCCCTGCATCAAGACCACTCCCAAAGCATATCCACTCACATATGTCTCCAATTCGAAGGTATTTTGCAATTTAGGCAATGTAAGGAATGGTGCTTGACTAATCTTCCATGTCATCTCACCAAAATCTTTCTGTCGATTCTTTCCCCACTGGTTATTATGACATGGAGTGGTGCAACTATAGTTGAAAAGGATGTTATGAACTTTCGTAGGTAATGTGCTACCCTAAAAAATATTCCAACCTAGGTTACATTAGCAGGAATTAACCACTTGATGATGGCTTCCATCTATGAAATATCTATATTGAGCTCCCCTCCATTTATCATGTACCCCAAATACACCAATGATTGATGAGAAAAATCACTTTTCTTGAGGTTAGCTAGTAGTTGATGCTATTTTAGAGTCTTTAACACAAGCATGAGATGTGCTCTTCCAAAATACAACTATAAACCAATATGCCATCCAAATACACTATTACAAATGAATCTGAATAGGGATACAATACATCATTCATCAATTTCATAAATGTAGTTGGTGCATTACATAATTCAAAAGGCATGACCAACCATTCATATAGACCTTGCCTTGTTTTTAAGGTGGACTTTCAAGTGTCTTCTTCTTTAGCACATACCTTATGGTATCCTGATTTGATATTTAACTTGGTGAAGTACTTGGCATGCTGCAACTAGTCTAACAAATCATCGATCTTGGGTAGAGGCTACCAATTCTTGAGTGTGATCTTGTTCAAAGCTTTGTAGTTGATTCATATTTTCCAAGTCCCATCCTTCTTGGGTAGTATGATGATAGGTGACCCACAAAGGGAGGTACTTGGTTGAATTAATCCTTGCTCCAATAACTACTGCAACTATTTCTTCACTTTGTTTGCTTCTAAATAGACACACTGTCTATATAGCCCAATTTATGGTAATGGGCAGTCAAGAAACAATTGTATATCGTGCTCCACTTCCCTATTAGGTGGTAACCCTTTAGGATCTTGGAACACTCCATGTATGGATACAACAACTCCTCCAATTATTTCTTATGCTCTTTAGTACATTCGTCTAGGGATGCCTTTAGTTGGCACCTACCAGAGAGATCTTAGATTTACTTTTGTGTGTGTTGATGGTGTAAGACTTCCCATCCTTGATCAAGCATTATTGGTTTTCTCTTTGCATAAATATCGTGTCCTCATATACATGTAGGGGCTTCTAAACACTACACCACACATGTCAAGGGGTACTGCATCTACCTCCACTTCATCAATAAATATGCACTTATAGAAAATTTGATCTTATAGTATTTTGTGACCTTGAGCTCTACATCCTTGTTTACATATTCTGATATGGGATAGGAATGATCATGAACTTCCAACCCAAGCTTTCTAACTAGATCAATTACTATGAGGTAGGTCTGTGAACCATAATCTAATAGAGCATCCACCTTGGTCCTTTTGACTTCGATCTTAATGTGGAAGAGTTTAGTCATATCTTTCTCTTCCTTTTGGAAAAGGATAATAAGATTAACCTCATTTTGCATTGAGGTGCAAACAATATTTTCATCCACATATGAGCTACTCTAAACTAGGTCGCTTGGATTCATTGCTAGTAGGTTCTTCTTCTTGGCATCATTCTTATGGTTCTTTGGATTCAACTCTAGATGTAGCTTCCAACACTTATATTCGGTGTGATCATGGATATTACAGTGGTTGTTTAGATCCATGCACAACTGTGCAGTAGTTGTCATTTTCTTATCTTTTCCTTTCCACTTATTCTTTCCCTCCTTGGAAGCATATTGGTGGTATTTCTATTTAGAACCACTTGGATGCCATTTCTTATGGCCTATGTTCTCCAGGATTGTGCTTACACACAAGCCTCTTTGATGATCCTTGGTTTGAATAACATCACTTGCTTTTGCAAATGATTGTGTAGTTATTGGAAGACCACCCACAAAATCCATGGCAATGCTCTCCCAGGGTTGAGTGGGTACATGTAAGGAATGGTATAAACCTTACTTTATAGTACTAAGATTTTTGGTACAACAAAGTATGTATCCTCTAATATATTGATCTACATTTTCTTGCATTTTGGGTCAATACACATACCTTTGTGAGTTGGAAATTGTCTTCCCAAC
>CBVK0102396550.1:870-13329 GCA_900067695.1 Picea abies
TGTACATCTCCTTGTTGTAAGCTTTCCTTTACCTGTAGGTAATGTTGATCTGTAACAAGATCATCTAAAATTATGCTCTTCAAGTCTGACTGATGCATACTGACAGTAGTAGCTTGCATGAGATGCACTTTTTTATTAACTGCATTAGGATATTTATTCTCTTTTCCTTCGATATGCTTGATATCGAGGTCATATTCACTTAAAAATTCCAGCCATCTTGTTTTTCATGGAATTCAAGGTTGGTTTCTCAAAAAGATACTTCAGGCCAATGTGGTATGTCCTTAATTCAAATCTTTTCCCCATGAGATAATGCCTCCACATCCTCAAGGCGTGGACAATGGAAACAAGCTCCAAGTCATGTTTGGCATAGTTCTTCTCATGCTCCTTAAGATTTCTAGACTCATAACCAATGACATGTCCATTTTGCATGACGACTCACCCAAGTCCTTCCTTACATGCATCTGTACATACCACAAAACTTTCATTTGGGTCAACAATCTTTAACACAAGTACACTAGTAAGTAATTCCTTCAATATATTAAAATTCTCTTCACACTTAGGTGTCCATTCAAATTTAGTTCCCTTACCACAAAACTTTCATTTGGGTCAACAATCTTTAACACAAGTACACTAGTAAGTAATTCCTTCAATATATTAAAATTCTCTTCACACTTAGGTGTCCATTCAAATTTAGTTCCCTTATTTTGCAAATAAGTGATGGGATGAACAATCTTAGAGAACCCTACTGAACCTTCTATAGTAACCAGCTAATCCCATAAAACATTTGACTTCTGACACATTTCTGGGTGTTGTCCATCCTCTAATGGCTTTAATTTTCTCTGGATATACTGCTATGCTCTGCTTTGAAATAATGTGTCCCAGTTAATTGATTTGTTGTTGATAAAAAGAACAATTACTCATCTTGTCATACAACTGATTTTCTATCAGCACTTGCAATACCAGTCTTAAGTGATGTTCATGCTCCTCTTCAGACTTATAATAGATAAGTATGTCATCCAAGAATACTATGACAAACTTGTCCAGATAATTTCTGAATATGCCATTCATTAAGTACATGAATACAACTGGTGCATTGGTCAGTCCAAAAGGCACCACTACAAATTCATAATGCCCATACCTGGTCCTAAAGGTTGCCTTATGAATGTCTTCTTCCTTGATTCTTACCTAATGGTATCCTGCCCTCAGGTCAATCTTTGAAAATATCTTTGCTCCTCTTAGCTGATAAAAGAGGTCATCAATTCAAGGTAACATATACTTGTTCTTTATAGTGTACTTGTTCAACTATCAAAAGTCAATACACAGCCTCAAGGTTCCATCCTTCTTTTTGAAGAAAAGTACTGGTGCTCCCCAAGGTGAAACACTTGGACGTACATACCCTTTCTTCAACAATTCCTCCAACTACATTTGTAATTCTTTTAGCTCTAGTGTTCTCATTTTGTAAGGTGTTTTTGACACCGGGGAAACTCTTGGCACTAAATCAATTGAGAAATCTATCTCCCTTCTTGGTGGCAATCCAGGTATTTCTTGGAATACATATTCAAATTCCTGTAGCATTGAGAAATCTTCAAGGCTTGGCCCCTTAGCAATATTTGGCTCTTCCACATGAGCTGCATATGTTTGACATCCTTTTCTAAAACATATTTTCAGATGTAAGGCCAAAATCTCCCTTATAGAGATGGGTCTTGGAATCCCTTTCATAGTTCTATGTTTTCCATCTCCATAAAGACATGTAAATGTCTTGTTATGAAAATCTAGGACAACATGATTCTTTTCCAACCAATCCATTCCAATTAGAACATCATAAGACCCCAATGGTATGATATTTAGATCAGTACTAGTATTCACACCATTAATACTTATGGAACAACCTCTGACCATGTCATGGATTCTTCTTTTGGTTCCAATGGATAATTGAACCAAACTTGTTTTTCCAAGTTTACTTTTATCCAAATGTAATCTATCCACTATATTAGGATCAATGTAACAATGACTTGCTCCTGAATCAATAAAAATAGAAACAACTCGATAATGATCTTAACTTCCACCTCGATCATATTGGATTGTTACTCTGCTTGTCGATCATTTAAAATGGCGTAGATTCTTCCAATATCTTCAACTGTTGTAGCCTCTTAGATGTTGTGCACAACCTTCACTCTGTCCTTTATGTGTGGGAAATCCTTGTACAAGTGATCCTCCTTGTATCCCCAACATTGGATTGGTGGTCTTCCCCTTTTTCCCAAGGAATATTCCTTCTTGAAATCCCCTTTAGCATACTGATCTTGATGGTTTCTATTAGGCTCATTCCTATTGAAGGGAGTTTTGAATCCTTTCCTCCTCTAATCGGACTTCACATTCTTCTTGTCCTTCCAAGATTTCTGCAGATATTTTCTTCCCTAGCCTTGATCATACATGTATTTAGCCTTCCTGATGGCCTCAGTCAAGGTCTTGGGTTCATCATACTTGATCTTTTCCTTATAAAAGGCTGGAAATCCACTTAGGAATATTTGTATTTTCACCTTCTCATCACCAACGAACTTGGCATAATTTAAAAATCCCAAGAACTTCTTTGCGTACTCTTCCATAGTCATGCTTCTGAACTTGAGTTCAAAGAACTCCTGCATTTTCTTGTCATAGAAATGCTCTGAGAGGTACTCCTGTTGGAAGATTGTTTTTTGTCATTGATGTCAACCCTAGTTTATGAATATGCCATTCATTAAGCACATAAAGACAATTGGTGCATTGGTTAGTCCAAATGGCACCACTACAAATTCATAATGCTCATACCTGGTCCTAAAGGTTGTCTTCTGAATGTCTTGTTCCTTGATCCTTACCTGATGGTATCCCGACCTCAAGTCAATCTTCGAAAATATCTTTGCTCCTCTTAGCTAATCAAAGAGGCCATCAATTCTGGGTAGAGGATACTTGTTCTTTATGGTATACTTATTCAGTTGTCGAAATTCAATACACAGCCTCAAAGTTCCATCCTTCTTTTTGACAAAAAGTAGTGGTGCTCACCAACGTGAAACACTTGGATGTATGCACCCTTTCTTCAACAATTCCTCCAACTGCATTTGTAATTCTTTTAACTCTGGTGTTCTCATTCTGCAAGGTTATTTTGACACTGGGGCAGCTCCTGGCACTAAATCGATTGATAAATCTATCTCCCTTCTTGGTGGAAACCCTGGTATTTCTTGGAATACATCTTCAAATTCTTATAGTACCGAGAAATATTCAAGGCTTGGCCCCTTTGTATTTTATGTCTCTTCCACATGAGTTGCATACAATTGACATCCTTTTCCAAAACATCTCTTCAGCTGTAAGGCTGAAATATCCCTTATAGAGATGGGTCTTGGAACTCCTTTCACATTGTTTTGTTTTCCATCTTCATCAAGACAGGTAAATGTCTTGCTATGAAAATCTAGGACAACATGATGCTTTTCTAGCCAATCCATTCAAATTATAATATCATAAGACCCCAATGGTATGATATTTAGATCAACATTTGTATTCACACCATTAATACTTATGGAACATCCTATGACCATATCATGGATTCTCCTTTTGGTTCCAGTGGCTAATTGAACCAAACTTGATTTTCCAAGCTTACTTTTCTCCAAATGTAATATATCCACTATTTAAGGATCGATGTAACAATGGCTTGCTCCTATATTAATTAAAATAGCAATAGGATGATTCATGATCTTACCTTCCACCTCGATCATATTGGATTGGTACTCTTCTTTTCGATCATCTAAAGTTGCATAGATTCTTCCCATATCTTCAAATGTTGTAGCCTCTTAGACATTGTGCACAGTCTTCACTCTGTCTTTTCTGTGTGGGAAATCCTTGTACAGGTGACATTCTTTGCATCCACAACATTGGATTGGTTGTCTTCCCCTTTTTCCCAAGGAGTATTCTTTCTTAGATTCACCCTTGTCATATTGATCTTGATGATTTCTATTAGGCTCATTCCTATTGAAGGGAAGTTTGAATCCTTTCCTCCTTTGATCAAACTTCTCCTTCTTATCCTTCCAAGATTTCTGTAGGGATTCTCTTCCCTGGCCTTTCTCATACATGTATTTATCCTTCCTAATGGCCTCAGTCAAGGTCTTGGGCTCATCATACCTAATATTTTATTTATAAAAGGTTGGATTTCCACTTATAAATCTATGTATTTTCACCTTCTCATCATCAATGAACCTGGCATACTTTAACAATCCCAAGAACTTCTTCTCATATTCTTCCATAGTCATGCTTCCCAGCTTGAGTTCAAAGAAGTCCTACATTTTCTTGTCATAGAAATGATCTGAGAGGTAATCCTTCTAGAAGTACTTCTTGAAATGATTCCAAGTGATCATACTCTCATTAATATGTTCAACTTGCTTCAGTTGATCCCACCACATTGCAGCTTTCCCATGTAAATGGTAGGTGGAAATTCTGGATTTTAGGTTTTATGAATAGTTATGCAATTGAAAATACCTCCTGAGTCCAAGCAACCATACTTAGAAATCATCTTCCCTTTATTTTTCACCATCAAAGGAGGGTGGCTTAAGCTTCCTCATATCTCCTTGAAAACTATCCACTTCCTGTCTCCTTCTCTTGTGCCTAACAGGAGACACCTATGGACTGTTTATGGAATCTTTCGATGCATAAAAATTTCTTTCTGAGAAAGGACGTGAGTGGTGTCTATGAGTTCTGTTGGAACTTCTCAAGTAACCATCTCTTCCACAATCATATCTTCTTTTAAGAAACTTGCCTTCTTCCTCTTGTTTTGAGTTTGATCACTTCTTCGTTTTCCTCTACAACTGATTTAAGCTCTGCAACACTCGAGCATTTATCTAAATTTTCTCTCTCATCAGTCTCTCATTGTTCTCTTTGTAGCTCTGCACTTCTATTTGCAGGCTTCTTACGGTTTCTATTAATGTTTCTTTCTCTCCTCTTCCTTTGTGTCCATTAGACTCTGTCTCTGCATTGCCAACTCTAGTATTTTGGTCTTTGATGTCTCTTTCATGGATGGAGGCTTCCTCACCTTCTCCCATCTTTCGAATCTTCATTTCGAGATGATATTTTTAATCTCTTAATTCTGCAAAATGTGCAAGTGACCATTTTGTTAGAATTATGCTTATGATAAACAAAAAATTTCAACAATGTTATAGGTCCTTTTTCTTCTCAATTCATGAAGAACATATATGTATCAATATGCACCGTATAACACTTCCACATTATCCCTTAGCCGATACAGAATTTAATTCTACATAGACACTCCCTTCAAACCACTTCCCCAAGTGACCACGACTCGAAACCTCGACCAAATCCTTCCCGGCGCTTTCTGTGTTAGAAATTACTATATCAGAGATCGTGTGGTTGAAAATCGATCGAGGGCTAAGATCGATGGTCAACATTAATTGCAGGCTGACAACATGATCACTCTTTATTGAAGATCTCTATCCCTTAAATCTGAAAAGTTCTTACCCAAATTTCCTTTAAGTTATGGTCGTTGATCCCTTGTCTCGACAATATCAACGACGCTAGAAAATAGTAGGCTCTAAAATAGAACGTTCGTTAATTTTTCCTCCTCTCCCCGCAATGGTCCTCCACCATCAATTTTCCATTCACATATTGACGTTTATCCATGGGTCATGCTTCCTTAGAGCCCTATTCCAATCTCACACTTATAGGCACTAGCTCCTTCCTCGCCTGTGACCAGGCCTTACCCTCCTGGTGCTTTGCAACTTCGGAACCTTCAGCCAGGAAAATATCAATGGTCCTCATCCTCATTCACAATTAATGATCGAGATCCACTTCGGGACTCCACGCTTCGACAGTTTGGCACTTTCGACCTCCTCTTTCCCATGGAGTACTTCGTACCCAAAGTTCTAGATCAGGCGCCACACGTCCACCTCAAATCAATGGCTCTAGTCCACTTCGAGACTTCGACCTTCGGAAGTCTCAACTTCCCCCACTTTATTCCTCTCAGAATGCTTCCACCCGGAGTTGACGATCTGTTGATTTGTGTCCTCCCGTAGATCGATGGCTATGAATCCCTTCAGCTCTTCTAGCTTTAGGAGTTTCAAACTCTCTTCCTTCATTTTTCCCAGAGTGTTTTCACCTGAATTCGATGATTCGTCGATGCGTGTCTCTCATAGATCATCGACTATGAATAGCTTCGGCTCTTCGGGATTCAGGAGTTTCAAACTCTTCGCCTTCACTTTCTCCCATAGTGCTTTCACCTGAAATCGATGATTCGTCGATGCATGTCTCTCATAGATCAATGACTATGAATCACTTCACCTCTTTGGGAGTCCTTTAATCACTCAGATTCTTCTTGTTTCCTCACGGAGTGTGAGATCTCCTGACAAATGTCCCCTTCTTGAATATCCACAACCATAATTGATTGCGGAGACTCAACTCACTCACTCTTTAATTTCCTTTCCGATATCCACAAAACAAAGATGCTCATCTATATTGGGATTAATATCCACCATTGATTTGTTTTTATAGCAAGATCAATGATCCTGATCGATTGTGGGCTCACGACTTGCATAAAATTTATTTTTCTTCCTGATCCCTACAATGCCTCCCCACCGTCGATTTCTCTCCAATGAGATTTGATGGTTGTGAATTAACCTTTTCTTTGCCTTCATCAGACGACCATTGTTCACATGCCCTCCAATCCAATTATCTCAGATCTCTCTTGATCCCACAGTGGTGATCGCTTCCGAATTTGAAAGGGACAGTCAGGATACTTTGAACCCTTACAAAGGATCTCTGACGTTCTAGCTCATGTGTAGATTCTGTAATGTCATTCCTCCTGATTTTTTCAACTTCACGGTCAGAATTCAATCTCAACCACGAGACTCTGACCAATAGACCCAGCTCATATCGACCTGGTGTTTGAAACAGAATCTCTGATACCAATCTGTAACACACCCTGCCACCCACAGGCTAGGGTACACTACCTTCAATCCCACCCTTGGAATTCTTTCTCTTACCGATACCTTTTTAAATTAATAAGGAAGCATAAAAGAAAATATCTAACGACATGCACAACAATAACCAACAAGCATGCATATTCTAAAGATTCAATTAAAGCATGCATATTCTAAAGATTCAATTAAATGATAAATAAATACACAACGGAATACATTCATATACAAATAAATAATACAATAACAAAGAGAACTTATCTTTATAAAAGAATACACCAAATTGTTGTAGACCAAGGACGTTCCACCCAACCGTACACACTACTGCTCCAAATCTCAATAGCAGTGTCACCCCCAAGCCAGGGCTATGAATCCACAAGGATGGTTCCAGAGTGTTACTTGGCTTCCCAAAATAGTCATCACTCAATCTCTCACAAGCTTTCCCATCATTCACAGCAATCCAAGTACCCATCTCTCTTCTACCCAGATTGCACCACCCAAGAGAATGGAACTCCACCCTTCTCTGCTAGGCAGTCCCTTAGGAAGTCCTTCTCCTTCCAGGGCTCCAGCAAGACTGGTCTAGAATCTCCATGATGGAACTCTCAGGACTTGCATATGTGAATAAATTTGGACACGGGCCAATGCACCTCAGACGTGCAGGCCTCAAGTCATGGTTTGATTACACCAGTGACCACTACAGCCAAAAATACCATGGCTACTCTTCAAAAGTTCTTTTTCCTTTCCCCAAGCCAAGACATGGATGAGGAATATGAATGGGTGATGGAAATGAATGGAGTGAGATCTCCACCCAAGGTGAGAAATAATGAACAATCAGTGAATGAATGTGTGAGGGAAAGAATGAAATGAAAGAAAAGTGAATGAGCAAACAAGCCAACCCCCAATCAGACAAGGGATGGGATTAAGTATTTTCATGGGGAATCAAGAAGCTTTTGGCATTCCCCAAGAAGATCATGTTACTGATCCACTCCCTTAGACAAAAGGATAATTAAAATAAGAATAAACATTTATCCCCTCAAGCCCCCTCTCTTGTAGAATCATAGCCCTCTATAACTCTAGTCCTTGTCTGTCTAGAAACCAGTGATGTATTTATTATTAATAATGATCAAAACATTACATTGTAACAATACATTATTACAATCTGGCCTTTTAGTAATTGTTTGGGCAATCTGGCCTCTCATCATTGTAACAATACATTATTTAAAATGGGGGTTCAAAACCCGGGGTGTTACAGTCACTACCAACAATCAACCTATAACTCACATCGTCATCCACCAACATGTCCTTGTCTCTGTTACATCAACCAATCAATGCCACTCTGTAATATCAACCTATACCTGAGGATCAACCAATCATCCAACCTCTCACTGTCCCTTTCACTATCATATTTACTATCACTGTCACTAGGATATTATAAACAATCAACTATAACCTGATCCACTCACATGGATACCAAAACCATCATCATACCATGTACATCAACCATGTACCAAAACATGTACCATATCATGCATCAATAATGTGCCAAAACATGTATCATATCATGCATCAACCATGTACCAAAACCTATACCATATCACGTACCAAGATCATCAATAAGTGCCTCTAATAATGTACCATATGATCATTAAGATATTTGCCTCAAACATGTGCAAAAATATGTATCAAGCCATGAACCATAACATCACCAAGATGTTTCTCAACATGTACTATAATCACAAAGAATGTACCATAACATCACCAAGATATGCATCAAGCATAAACCATATCACTCATGATATGTCTCAATCATTCCATACACCATGTAACATAAGATATCATCAATGATGCGCCTCAACTAAGTACTATAATATGTGCCTCAAGCATGTGATAACATCACCATGTACCATATCATGCATCAATCATGTACCAAAACATGTATCATATCATGCATCAACCATGTACCAAAACCTATACCATATCACATACCAAGATCATCAATAAGTGCCTCTAACAATGTACCATATGATCATCAAGATATTTGCCTTAAACATGTGTAAAAATATGTATCAAGCCATGAACCATAACATCACCAAGATGTTTCTCAACATGTACTATAATCACAAAGAATGTACCATAACATCACCAAGATATGCATCAAGTGTATACCATATCACTCATGATATGTCTCAATCATTCCATACACCATGTAACATAAGATATCATCAATTATGTGCCTCAACTAAGTACTATAATATGTGCCTCAAGCATGTGATAACATCACCATGACATATACCAAACTAGAGATCAAGATAGCCAAGATATACTTCTAACAATGTATCATATCATCACAAAGGTGTGCCATATCATGTACCATCATCATCAAGACATGCCTCAAGCATGTACCATAAACATAACCCTCAATAACACATTTAAAGAATACCTATGATCATATAGCATACCTGAGACACAAAATTACAGACATGTAGCTCTTCCTCAACTTCAACAACAAGAGAATAACAACTTCATCAAACTTTACCTCAGTCTCACGTGAATAGTTTTGGATTAGTCACAAACCCTAAATTTCAACAATAATAACTCCATACTTGTAATGAATAAAGTTCTAAAAGCGTAACCACAAATACTTTGAGACATTTCTTCCATCTCCTCAAACTTTCAAGGTCTAAAACTTGCTAGAACATAAGTTATAGCTCAAATGGAAAACCTTCCTAAATTTTATCCTATTCTGGAGAGAAAAAAATTTCATCATTCCACGCACTCAATATTTGATATCAGATTATGAAACTCACACAAAATATACTAAACACTGTTATATTTCCACTAAACTTCATCTCATATAATTTGGATGTACAACATTCCACACACTCAATATTTGATATTGGATTTTGAAACTCACACAAAATATACTAAAGACTGTTATATTTCCACTAGAATTCATCTCACAGAATTTGGATCATCTATCAAGAGGCTATGACTATTTTACCTGAAATACCTATTTGAGACTACTTTTAGGACTAGTCAAAAACCCTATATTCCACATAGAGTATCTCTAAATTTTCAATGACTCAGAAAATGAAACTTTTATCACCGGTAGCTTGGTATATTGTCTCAACATCATCCAATTTTTGTTATCTGAATCATTCTAGAAACAATGTTATAGAAAAAATGGTAAGATGACCTTTAAATAGCTTACCCTAGAACACATCATCACAAGACTTCATCCTCCCTTGGAATTTCTCCCTTATTCACTTCATACTCCCTCTAAAATTTTCCTCATATATCCTTGGTTACCTTATATAAAAAAACAAGAATTGATATAACAAATGAATTCCTAGGTGCCTTATTTATGATAGATATGACACCCTTTTTTTAGGATCGACTTGACCCAAATGAAATTCAATTTAATTTTTAATCATTATTCCATTGAGGTCGACTTTACCAAAAACATCCTTAATATTTATTACTATGGGGATGACTTGTAACTTCTTGTTTGCAAAAATTGTTTAGGGCTTCTTAACCATACTTTGGGGATTCCATTTTCAAGAGGGCATATCTCCTCAACCGTGAGGAACCATGGGACATACCACCTACAGTTGGAAACAACTTGCCGAGGACTATACATATATGAGTGGTTTACATACATTTACACTATCCTTCATATCCTTATTCCTCAAACAAATTCAAGATTAATGACGAAACCTCTGGGGCTTATTGTAGACTTCTTCAAATGCACCCATCACACATGTTGACATAAATGACAACCAATTATTTTGACATCAGTGAAAACCAACTATACAACAATCCCCCCCTTTCGCATTGATGGAAACACTCATACTCCAACACTCATACTACACATGTGACCAATGTTCTTGATCTTTCTCTCCTCATGTTTCTCTCCCCCTTTGACGTCAATGGAAAACTTGGGTATATCCCTTTAGGTTTGTTCCCCCTGCCTTCATGCTTGTGATATTTCTCTTTCTTCCTCTTTGGAATCATAGGCAAAAGGGTAACTCCCCCTACCAATATGTCTCCCCCTATATTCATGCTTCTAATTTTGTCTCTTTCTCTAAAATTTTCTCTCCCCTTAACTTCTCTGCAATATGTCATGTAGATCAATGTTGGGCTTCCTAAATATCCTTTATTTATTATCTTATGGTACTCTTTGTCTATTTGTACTTCCTCTTTTAATTCACTGACATATATAAAAATCATTCAAAAATTACTTGATTTCAAATCTTCATGGCTTATCAAGTTCACATCAATGACCATACTTTTCAACATTTTCCCTTTGACGGTATGGCTTTTGCTGACGATTTTTCTTCCCCTATTATGTTGTTCCTTTCACTGATTTCCTTCATGTGACTAACTGATTCCACCTATCAATATTATTTCATCCATTCTTATGCATCTACTCTAACTCATGTCTTTTGTACCTTCCAAGTGTCTCATGAATTCATCTCTATCCATATGTCATAAAAATTTCCATGATTCGGATACTCAACTACATACAATGCTAACCCATTTATCACTTTACCATTATGAAGACTTCTTCAAATTTTTTGTACCTCATCATTGCATATTCCTTCTTCTCAAACTATCTTCTCAATTTGTAAATCAAACTTTACATGTCTGGAGAAATATTTATCAAATATATCCATGTCTGAATACATACATGGAATCCTTTATACAATTATGAAAAGATGCCTGAGAAGAGTACCAATAATATCCTTCATAACTTTCATCTGATACCTGTGTTAGCAATGAGAATCACCCTTATATTTAAAAGAGGATAAGCACAATACCCATCAAAGTATGTGTAAATGTAAATGAGTGATTAATAGGCCAAATGGACAAAACTCACAATAATAATGTTTTAACTCAGAAATCTAGGCTAGCATGCATAAGAAAATGATGTCTTGATTAGCTTCAGTTAGTGATTTGGAGTAAAAGTGAATTGGAGGAAGACTCATTTAGGGAGGTTTAAATGTCTGCTATGGAGATCAAGTCTTCAAGCAACCAAAGGAAGAAAAACTCAAACACGAGAATTTCTTGAATTTAAAGTTAAAGAACACTGAAGAACATCATAACAGTATTATAATAAAAAATTCATCATAACACAACCATAATAATCTCATATGGATCATCCAATCATGAGTACTTCCGTATAAGAGGCAACAAGATGATATAGGGAGAAATTGACTTCTATTAATCAAAAAGTCTCAAGTCCAATACGTAACCAGAGAACAATCTACTTAGTCAAAAATGTTACAATCAGAGAGTCCTACTCAACCATTCAAACCTCTCTAATCATTTACAATATGTATTTATAATCAAAAGAGGAAATCCAACAACTAGAGGTGCAAGTTGGCCTTCTCAACCTAGGATTCTTCAAAAAAAATGAAATTCTAACACCTGTGCTAACAGATTTTAACAAACCGATACAATTCAGGAGCCATGTTGGCAACCACTCCAACAAGAATTAAATGACATGTCT
>CBVK0102396551.1:0-12607 GCA_900067695.1 Picea abies
GTTGAGGTAGATACTTTATGCATTTTACTAGTGATCTGTTGTCATTATATTGTTGTGGATTATTCTGTTGTTATTATGGTGTTAGTATGTTGTTCTTATTATGTTTTTAGTATGCTTCTGTGCTGTTAGTATGTTGTTTTTATTAGCTTGTTGTTGATTATTATGCTATAAATAAAATCAAGAAGGGAAAATAGTGAACTAAAAATGGAAATCAAGGTCTTAAAAATATTATATCAAGTGATATAAGAAACCATAAGATTCAATTAGTAGTTGACGATAGAATTCAGGGACTGGACTTAATAGTTATCATAAGGAATTCAAGTGGTAGTGAAATAAAGAAATTCGGAAACAACTGAAAAATAGGTAGAGTAAGTATGGTTAATAGATGCATCCTTACTTTTAATTATTAGATAAAATCTTGGATTAGTGTGACTTTAAAAATTTCTTGATTGATTGACCTTGGTAATTGTGTAAGTTTTAAATGATTAATTCCAATAAATAATGGTTTTAGTATGGTATGTGAATTTATAAGTATGGTAATGTATGTATGATTTGTTTATTGTAAATAATCCTAGAAATTATGATGCGTGGTGATTAAATATTGATATTATTAAGTTAATAAAGAAAGAATAACCATAGCAATAGAACCTCACATCAAGTTATGTGAAGAAGATTAGTATAAATGTTATGGTAATTAAATATGTCATGCATAGTGAAGATAATTAATTTATTGCAATATCTTGTGAAAACTTGTGTCACTAGTTTTATCTTGAAATATTTATTAGAATATTATGAAGTACTTGATGAAACCCTTGTAAATAAAATAAAAAATTTGGTCACTTAAGTTAGAATTGAGTTCCTAAAGTGTTTACATTCATGTACTTCTACATCTTGTGGATAAAAAATGGAGGATGTTACATATGGTATCAGAGCGGGTTCAACCCTACGACAAGGGACTTGTTATGCCTTCCATTGTGTTAAATTAAATTATTAAATATGTATCACTAATATATTTGGAATTGTTCATGAAAAGTATCATGGTCAGAGGATGAAATATGAGTAGACGAAGTGGTGTGGGGGGAAGAGGTATGCATCCTCCGAGAGAATTCACATAGGAGGGATCAACTCCACTTGGACAGGAGTAGACTACTGAGCAGAAGCAGGTTGTTGTGGGATATGTGGTACGTATGATAAGATCCTTCTAGAGGATTTCAAAGGCATTGATCAACTGCCTGGATCAAGATGAGGGAAGAGCGTATGTGCCCAATGAGGGTTTAAAGTGCACTACAAGAAGTAGTAGTAGTATACACAGAGAACTCAAGAAAGTGAAGTTTTTTGAGTTTTGGGGTCCCACGGATAGCTGAGCCACTGAGGCATGGTTGGAGAATATGGTGATGCACTTTTCACTTCACGATTATACCTCCAACATGAAAGTATACATGGAGGTATTTCAATTGAAAGGGAGTGCTCTACTTTGGTGGAAGACATTCTTATCTCAACTAAACATCTTCGTTGAAGACATGTCAAGGGAATTGTTTGAGGAGCGGTTCCGGGAGAGGTACTTGTTAGATGAATTCATTAAATGCCAGCTTAATGATTTCAATGACTTACGACAAGGTAGTCATATGGTACCGAATTATGAGGCCAATTTCATGGAGCTACTCAGATATGCTCCACATATGAAAATGGAGAAGTTAAAGGTCAACAAGTTTGTGTTCTACCTTAACCTAAACATTCATGTGAAGGTAAGTATCTTGATGCCTTATATGTTGTGAGATGCAGTTCATAAGGCCCTCATAGTTGAGGAATATCTAAACAATGGGGGTGAGGGAAAAACTCCTTCCAGACAGACTAGATAGGCGACACCAGGAATGTAGCAACATCAAACACTAGTTAGATAGACTTATGGGAACTATGATACACCTAGAGGACTTGTAGTCTCGACACCACGATGAAATAATCCTCAGCAAAGGACTCCCTACAGAGATCCACAACAATTTTTGCAGCATCATTGGCCACAACAACAACAATAGTTTAGATCTGGTCTGCAGGATAGACCAGTATATTAGAATCCTAGGGAAACATTCTACTTTTGAGACTAGGAGCATTGGACCAAAGAATGGATTTTGGACATGCGGAGAGACACATTACCAGAGAGACTATCCTATTGAGAAGTAAAGAGTTGATGGATCATCAGGACCTACTATAGTTGGATATTTGGGAAAGGACCATAGGATACATGCAATGGTGAATAACCCCCAGGTTGAGCATCATTCCACCGTGTTCGAGACGTCGGGCATGATAGCCGACCAACATTTTAGTATTTTAATATATTGAGGAGATATTGAGATATTTATATATAGTATTGTGCTTAAAATATTTAAGGTAAAGGAAGTCGAATAAGATGAGTTTATACATGAGAAAATGACATCTGGTGCCAAGCAAAAGGTTGGAGGAAACGTTAAGGATTGTAACATTAATTTGTGTGACTTTGTGACAAGTGTAAACCTATCTGTTACAATCTTGGGATCTTATGATATAGTGATCAGAATAGATTGGTTAGAATCACACGATGTGATACTCAACTGAAAGATGAAACAGTTAATTTTAACAAATGATTTGGGACAGAATAGAGTAATTGTAGGAAGAAACTAGGGAGTGTCGATGATCTTTATTTATTCCTTACAATTACAAAAAAGTATGCACAAAGGGTGTAATTTATACACCATATTAGCGCTTAACGGAAAGGGGGACATGGAAGGATTAGAAAATATTCCTCTAGTATTAGAGTTTTCTGATGTATTTCCTAAGGAATTACCAGTTTTTCTGCCAGAAAGAGAATTGGATTTTACCATAGATATGAAACTTGGAACTAAACCTATTGAAATAACTCCATACCGGATGTCGGAAATGGAATTGAAGGAGTTGAAAATGAAATTGAAGGATTTGTTAGACTTGGGACTTATACATCCAATCATGTCATCGTGGGGTGCACCATTGATTTGTTTTATAAAGAAGGATGGATCGTGAAGGATTTACATTGATTATCGTCAATTGAACAGATCCAGGTTCAGGAACTAATATCCATTGCAAACAATAGATGATTTATTTGATCATATGAAGGGAGAAATGATGTTTTCAAATATTTACTTGAGATCCAGATATCATCAATTACATCAATTACGGATTAACGAGGAATATATCCATAAGGTCGCATTTAATATGAGATTCAGACACTATGATTTTATTGTTTTATCATTTGGATAAATGAATGCCCCGAGCATATTCATGATTTAGATTAATGGGGTATTCCAAGAATAATTGGACAAGTTTGTACAAGTATTCATTGATGATATACTGATTTATTCTTAGGAAAAAGAAGATCATGAAAAACACTTGATATTTGTTTTACAATGTCGAAGAGAAAATATGTTGTACGAGAAAGTATCAAAATGTTCATTTTACCAGTTGAAGTTTCATTATTTGGGACATATTATATCTGGAGAAGGTATCGTTGTGGATCCAGTGAAGGTTGATGCTATTATGGAATGGTCATCACAGACGAACATACAAGAAGTATGTATATTTATGGGTTTATAATATTATTGTCGACGCTTCGTTGAAGTTTTTTCGAAGACAAAAAATCCAATTACAGAATTGAAAAAATAAAACAAGAAATTTACATGGACAAAGAAATGCGCGGAATAATTTCAAAAGCTTAAGGAGTTGTTAACGACAACACAAATACTAAAGTTTCCTGACATGGAAAAAGAATTCTTGGTATGCACGGATGCATCTAATGAAGGTCTAGGAGGTGTTTTGATGCAAGAGGGTCAAGTGATCACTTATATTTCAAGGAAATTAGGAAGGCATGAAGACAATTATGAAACACACAACTTGGAGTTATTAGCAATCGTTTATGCCTTGAGGGTTTGGAGACATTATCTTGTTGGATGAAAATTTGAATTAAATATTGATCACTATGGATTGTAGAATATTTTTAATCAGAGTGACTTGAATGCATGACAAAGGAATTGGTTAGAACTACTTAGTGAATACGACTTTGATATTACTTACAATAAAGGAACGATGAATAGAGTAGTTGATGCATTGAGTCGGGGACCATGCATATTCTCGGTAATACCTCTTAATATGAATCTTCGAGAAAATATTCTAGATTTACAGATAAACGATTCCTGGTACAAAGAAGTTAAGGATAATAGAATAGAATATACCATGATGGTACCCAGGTATGAAGGTTATTCATTTTACAAGGACAGATTGTTGAGGTATAATGAAATAATTTATGTACCGCATAACGATGAATTATAAGCGAAGCTCATCAAGCAGTATACATGGCTCATCTAGGAGTCACAAAGATGAAGGAATACCTTAAGCCTTTATTCTTTTGGAAAGGAATGAAATAGGGCATATTTTTTTATGTGACTAGATGTCTAGAATGTCAGCAAGTGAAGGTTGAACATAAACATCCAGTCGGATTTTTATAGACACACACTATTCCTGAAACGAAATGGAAAGTCATTTCGATGGATTTTATTGTTGGATTTCCACGAACGGAAGGAGACACAATTCAATTTTTTTAGTCATTGACACTCTGACAAAGAGTGCACACTTTATTTCAATCTATAGGACGTATCAAGCGCCAGACCTAGCTAGATTTTGTGTTAGCGATATTTTGAGGTTGCACGGTGTACCAAGAAAGATCATATCCGATCAAGGATCGGTGTTTACTGGACTATTTTGGACTAGTTCCCAAGAGGCTTTGGGAACACAATTGAATTTTAACACAACATATCACCCAGAGACAAATGGACAAACTAAAAGAATGAATCATATCTTAAAGGATATGCTTTGGATGTATGTGATGTACTAACAAAATCATTGGGAATACTTCTTTCCATTGGTAGAGTTTGCATACAAAAACAATTATCAGAGTATGATAAAGATGGCATCGTTTGATTTTCTTTATGGATGACTGTTTCGAACACTTCTGAGTTGGGATCAACTTGAGGATAGGTTCTTGGTGGGACCGGAAGTGGTCCAACAAATTGAATACTAGATGTGAACTATAAGATAAATAATTAAAGGGGTGCAAGATCGAAAAAAGAGTTATGGTGATGTGCATCACACTGAATGCAATTATGAGGTTGGAGACATAGTTTTCTTGCGGGTAATACCACATAAGAGTTCGATAAAATTTGGAAAGGGTGTTAAAATATCTCCTAGGTTTGCGGGACCTATTAGCACTAAAAGTCACACTTTGACTGCTAAATTGTAATCTTAGCACCCATCAATAGGTTTTTAAGGTGAATTTTAAGATAAGGTGCCCAATGGATCAAAACTCAACACAATAATGTAAATCACATAAAGTTATAGATAAAATGCATCAACAAATGAGGTCTTGGCTAACTTAGATTAGAGTTTTAAAGATTAAGGTGGATAGATGGAAGACTGTAGTAAGAAAGATGAAATAAGTATACTATCAACATCATGCAATACTAGCAGACTAATGAAGAAAATATTTTGATACAAGAACTTCTTTAATCAAAGCTAAAATATGGTAAAAATTATAACAACATCACAATCAAACCTCCATTGTAATACTGATATAATAGATCCATCAAAGAAAATATTTTTTTACAAGAACCTCTTTAATCAAAGCTAAACTCTTGTAAAAATTATAACAACATCATAATCATACCTCCATTGTAATACTGATATAATAGATCGATTGAAGCATTCAAATGATAGTAAAATCAGAGTAAGATAGAAGTAAGATGGCATGAATGAAGTTGAATTCTATTAAACAAAAATTCTCAAATATGATACATAAAAATCCAGGGATCGCTTAGTTACATTACAACATTACAAAAAGAGTCCCATATCAACCATTTGGACCCTTCGATGACTTCTAATTCTTATCTTATATCCAAGGTTGTGAATCACAACCTTACAATTCGAATCCCACCCTCTAGCATATGATTCCCATGTCTGAAGTTGGAGTAACTATAGTTGTTCAACAAAAATAAAAAATTGCTAAAAACTAGGCTAATGCTAGCCACTACACTAACATCTTTAATATGCATGATGAAGTGTCCCTTGAGTGCATCTTCTTCTTGTTAGGTGTCCCTCTATATTTCAATTGACCTTCAAGTAGTTTTCACATACTCCTCTAGCCATTTGGCAACCACTGATCCTTTTGAAGCCTCCATAACAAAAGTTCGCAACAAATTATGTAGCGCCAACTGTATCGGGCAGTTCACAATGAAGTTCACAACACCTGAATGTATAAGTCAGTTTGTAGTGCTAAGTTCTATGAACTCTGCTATAGCTGATTAACATATCTAGTAGAGCCACAAAAAACTCCAAAAACCATCTTTAGAGCTAGAGATGTTGTAAAAACTCATGATTCGGTATATGACTGAAAAATTTAACTCATAGGCATCATTATTCACCAAAATATCAAAATGAAAAAAACATGCACTGTCCAAAACTAAAATTGTTTTAAGGCATTTCATATTTTTAATTTTTGAATCTGGAACTCCTTCTTGTGGAAACTTGGGCCAACACATCCAAATTCCTCTTGGATATCTCTTCCTTAAAAGGTTGCAGCTCCATTTTTAGTTTTATGATCTGACCCTAACAGGTTATGTTTTGTCTGTATAAATTTTTGAGTTGTCTATGGAGAGGCAAAAACATTTTTTCTACAAATATGGCGTTCTCAATAGTTTCAAGATACATATCCATAAGATCATTTAACTTATTCTTTTCAACCAACCCCTCCCCTTTTAGTTTGGTAATTGAATTCCTTTCCTCTTGAAGTTGTTTGTTTATCCTCTTAAAGGTAGGATTTTCTAGAGGAGTAGTTATGTCTATTATTTGAATGGGCTCTTTGATAGGTACACTTTTTCCCTTTCTTTGGATGGGGGATATCAATGTGTATTCCTTCACAATGCTTTCATGTTTTGATGATTCTCTAGTAAAAGGTCTCCTATACTTGACCTTGTCTACAATAGGTGGTGAAGGGAACAATAAATTTCTCCCTCTCAGACCTGTGGTTCTAGTTGAAGGGGTCTTCGTTGGACTAGGAGTTGGCAAAGGTGAAAACTCTCTTTGTGGGGACTGATAAGATCCTACTTATTCTACATGTTCCTTTTTTGTTTCATCATCTTTAACAATACCCATGATATTCCTCTTCTTGTTGATCCTTGCATGTATAGTCTTTTCATCCTGAAGAGGGATTTGTATCTTGGATTGTGGAGTAGGAGAAATATTTAATTGAAAGTCAGAAGAAGTAATGAATTCCTCCCAGTCAATATTTTTATTCCTTAATTCCTCCATCAAAACCATTTTAATCATCTCTGAATGAAAAACACTTGTCTCAACTGCCTTATATTTATCCTGGACTCTGTTGACCATTTTTCCATTACTCCTAAACAAATAAAAAGGAAGATTCATAAAACATTTTCCTATGAAGTGCAGTAGTAGTCTTATCAGATACCGATAAATCATGTTGAATCTCCCTTAAAAGGTAAAGTATATTTGGATCAACCTCAACATATTATCAAAACCCTTAATCATATGGTTCATAGGCACTCCTTTTGAGAAGTTGTCTCCTTGATATTCTGGGTTTAGGAATTGTTTGGATAAGGCTGCATTTAGGTTCATGGATTTAAACCATCTCTCCCCAGTATTAGGTATTTCAGTATATGTTTCTACGGTCATTTCAGATACCTCAAATTCTAATACTCCAACCTTCATCTTGGTCCCATCAAAGTTTAGGGAAAATTCCCTAGCTACCTCAGGGTTCCCCCTCTGCATTTTCTAACATAAATTAAAACAACACACTCTTTTGAAGACTTCCCTCATTATGGGTTCAACAACAAACAATTTCATATCATAGGGATAAGTCCTCACAATGCCCCTCCTTTTTCATTTTCTTCTGCTAATTATCCATCAATACTAACTGGGAAAACCTCACGACAATGTTTAAATGATTTCTTATAGGTGAAACAAAGAAACAAGAGTTAGGGTTTTAGGGAAAGACTCCTTTGAAATATCAGTGGGTGTGGGAATTTTGTGAGATAAATTTTTAATTTCCCTCTAGGAATGAGGCTAGGTATTCTTTCATCTTGGGGAAATAGGGGAAATGAATACATTATGGGTTCAACAACAAACAATTTCATATCATAGGGATAAGTCCTCACAATGCCCCTCCTTTTTCATTTTCTTCTGCTAATTATCCATCAATACTAACTGGGAAAACCTCACGACAATGTTTAAATGATTTCTTATAGGTGAAACAAAGAAACAAGAGTTAGGGTTTTAGGGAAAGACTCCTTTGAAATATCAGTGGGTGTGGGAATTTTGTGAGATAAATTTTTAATTTCCCTCTAGGAATGAGGCTAGGTATTCTTTCATCTTGGGGAAATAGGGGAAATGAATACTGGAAAAACTATTTGTGAAAAAATCCCAACAGATTTCTCATGACAACTTTATGAATTTCATATTTGCACAGGGACAAAACGTCTAAGTGGGACTCAAATGAATACCAGCAGGGTTAATCTCATCAGATCGACCTAGAATATGGACCAAAAATTTATTTGCAACAAACAATTTTCCGCAGAGAGTGATGGAACATAGAGTTCGTAGCACTGGGTTGACTGTGCAAAGTTTGCAGTGCCAAAGCAAGGGTTTTTGGAAAACCTAGGTTTGAATAAGAAATGGAGATGTAAATGAACAATGGCCATGGTAGCTTTAAAAACAAGGTGTTTATGGCTTCAAAAGACCAGACTCAGGGTGTGAGAAAGGCGTTCTGGAGCTAATTAACAAATTATGAGAAAGTTTGGAGTGCGAGATAGGAGTTCATAGTGCCACGAAAAGAAACAATCACCCAACCTTTTCCAGACCTTAAAATAAGGTCAGAAAGTTAATGGAGTGTTTGGTAGCATGGAGATAACCAATGACATATCCATATTTTCTTAGGAATAGATTCAAGTGTTTGAACCACCAACTATCCTCTACCACTAGTTCACAATGGACTTTGTAGCGCCACTCACAGTTTGCAACGCCTACTCCAAAATTTGATTTTGAGTGCTTCAAGGAAATCATTAGGATTTTCCATTTATTATCCCTGTAAATTGTTAGAGATAATATTTGAAACAACACAAACTCATGTCATGTCCTAAAGTGAATGATTATTTTAATTAAAATGGGTACTTTGAGGGTGCTACAAATTCTACTAGTGAGTCAACATCGCTTAAGTTACAAATTGCTCTGACATCATGAGCAAGTAAAGTGAAAGATGGAGGTACTTTGCATATCTTATGGGAGAGAGATTTCAAGGTGATGATGATGATTATAAGGATGTGACTGCTAAGGTACTAACACTCTTTGTCATGATAATTAAAATTTCACGCAGGACATAACCACACCACAAGACCTTAGACAAATGCTAGAAGGACTTGTTTTATTAAAACAAAAATTGAAAAATGACTACTTACCCTCCTACAACCCTATGTGATAATAGGACCTTTCGAAATTTTTTAAAGGAAAGGACCCATGGCTTACTGAATATACTTACTTGATTATTTGAGGCGTATACATGATGTATTTCATGTATCTGTTTTGCGACATTATATTTCATATGTGTCACATGTCATTGACTTGAGTTATTTATAGGTGTCAGACGAGGGTGCTCTCATGGCAGAGCCAATCTTCATTCTGAACCATCTCACTTGAAAACTATGGTGTTGAATCATCAATTAGGTCAAGGTCCAGTGGGACAATTATAGTCCACACTTGGCTACTTGGGAGGACACATATGAGATGCGTCAACAATTTCCTTACTTGTTTGATAGATTAGATATTTAGATCTGTTTTAGATACATTTATTGATACCATTTTTTATATTGTACAAACTTCGAGACAATGTTTAAAACAAGATGGAGTGTATGTAACATATATTTCTACTAAGAACATTTTATCTGACTTATTCTTTGCGGACACTTGTGAGCAAGTGATATGGTTATGATACATTATGATTATGTTTTGATTATGAGTTACATTATGATGTCATTGTGATTATATGCTCATTTTTAGATGCATGTATATTGATAGGTATTATTGATGAGTTTCCCTTGAGTGTGCACGACACATGACAGGTTGATGATGTTGATGGCATCAACAAACTCCCTTGGACTCCATATTGAGTCAATCAGTGGATTTTTACTTGGTTTGAGTATTTGATTTACACGCATGTGATTTATATGATGATTTAGGTATGGATGTTATGTATATGGATTATTGACATTTTTTTTTTGGTGGATGCGGAATCGACGTCGCTTTCTAATATGACTCACATAAGTAGTAAAGGGGTCATTAACATAAAACCAGATAGTTGAGCGAGAGGTGTGGAAACGTCCCTATCACAGCCTCCTATCACTCCCTCTGTGACCTAAACTATAGGTTAGCGATTACTTAGTTTGAGAGTTCTGTGATGCCATGAGGGAAGACTAAGACATTCACTCACGAATAATTCTAAGGGGCACGCAATAAGGAGAAATCCTTATTCCTTAGAATCCCTTAGTCTCTCAAAAGCTTGACCAAGTGGAGTGTTGACTCAAAGTGTCAGAAAAACTTCCAAAACTAGTGAAAGGCGAGTGGCACCCTTGGAGAACGAAGGTGTGTATTGAAGGGAACGTCTCATCATCAAATGTGAGTAATAAAAATCTAGAAGGCTTAGAAAATAAAATTTAAAATACTTAGACTTTGTTATAAAGTGCATGCAAATGATTATCAAAATAAAAATAAGAAAATAACAAAGATTCTAAGTCTAAAGAGGTTTGCTAAAGTAAACCATAAAAAGGGAATAAAAGGATTAGACTATAAAATTAATTGAACGAATAAATAAGATTAAACATGGGTAAGTACACATGTGTGCATGAAAATAATAAAAAGGATTTATAAATAAAAAATAAATAAATAAAAACATGAGAGAACAGGTGGTCCACATAGAGAAGCATCTTGAGTCAATCCACCACCAATCCTAACTAAATGAAGACTCATAATCCAACTCAAAATAATATCTAGTTAGGGGACACAAATTAAGTGAGGGATTGGGGAACTAAAGGACAACTAAGAGAAACAATAGGCTCACATTGGGGAATGTGAGCGAAAATGGTTTTTTAAATAAAATAAAAAGAGGAATTACTTGTGCAAATTGGGGAGAGTGTGACACTTGTAGTGTGTGGATAATCCTTTAATTAATTTATTAAAAATTAATTATTTATGCATGAGGAGATGTTTCATTGGGAATTTTTCTATAAAAGAAAGGGAAAGGAAGTGAAAGGGATCTCACTTTTGTTAGTACTATTATGCTGCCAAAATTATTCTAGACTAAGTTTTACTTGTGAGAGTTGGAATTCTAAGCTTAGAAAGAGTGGAACCTCTTCCTTGAGAGGCATGTTTGGGTGCTATTGTTTTTGGTTTTGTGTGTTTCCCATTTGCGGCTCAGGGGGATAAAGGGGAAGAAGAGTACCCATAGCATTCGTTGGGAGGTACCAGTGTAGTCCTTGGATTAGCAAGGTGAAAATGAGGGACATTTCACAAGCTCTGGTTGAGGATCATCTTCACACATCTTCAACCTTCGGTCACAATATTTGGATATTGTATTTTGTGTTATATGTAAATTTAAGCTAAGCGCATTATATTACCCATGAGTATCAAGCAGAATCAATATTGTTTGTGTAATTATATACTCTTACCTTAATGCCGGCAAGTAAAGTTTGTTACTCGACTGATATAACCTAAGAAGAAATTTGTATGTAAACTTAACCATGAGGAATTTTTCTGGTACATTATATAATTTAATATCTCGAGTGTAGGATTTATTCTTCGTTGTCTACAATAGATCAAACTTTCCATTGTCGAATGATTTCTGGATGAATTTCCGCCAAGAATATTGTTATATTTTCAATTGTGGTGTTGCGTAGTTTGTGTAATTTGAAGGATTTTAAGTTCAGTTTTATTGAATATATTATTAAATTGAAGGTCCTATGAGTTTTATTGAAAAAAATTAATTTCTATATTATTCGTTATCAATCTCATTTTCTTGTAGCGTTGTCTACAATTTTCAACCTACTATTACTCTTGGATTCAAGATCATGGATTATTTTAATCTCTGGTGTTTGATTTTATTGTGGTTTTCTTTTGAAAGGCCTCACCCAATTGAGACCCAGTGATTGTTGCAACATTGAAACTATCTTTCATTAATATTAATCCGATCTCATACATAGTTGTATTTCATGATTTTATTCTCGAGACCCAAGTCCATCAAGAAATTCCAAAACTTCATTGTTGCCACCAATTCTGGTTAATCTTGTAAATCCTGTAGAAGATATTTAATTATAATATCTATGCCAGACCTGTTTCTACTGGTCTTTCTTCCTGTAAGGGAATTACACTATATTTAATAGTGATGAGTTCCCTTTGTAAATTGTAACCTTGTACAATGTCTATTGTAAACAGATATTCAGAAAAGAATAGAAAAGATACAATGGCAAATGCAAACATTACACAGAGATTT
>CBVK0102396557.1:0-18953 GCA_900067695.1 Picea abies
AAAGGCATTTTCTTGGACCCAAGAAGCAACCAAAGATTTTGGAGGTTATGTGTACAACTCTTATCCCGGCCATGCTTAACTTCACAAAAACATTTATTGTGGAGTGTGATGCCTCAGGGCATGACATTTGTGCAATTCAATGCAAGAAGGAAGACCCCTGCCTTAGAAAGCAGTTGGATTAAAAGAAAGAACTGACTCAAACCCATTTATGGAAATGAAATGTTGGCCATGTTACATGCAATTAAGAAATTAAGAAATGATCTCTGTTAGCACTCTTTCTTTCTGTCCTGGGCATTTTCAAAGAGAAAGTTTCGGGAACTTTCGGTAGCGCCTCCATTAAATTTTGGCACGGGATGATCGAGATTCACATTGTTGGTGCGAATATGGAGTGGCCAACACTCAAAATATTTGATGCCACGTTTCCCATAAAACCATTGTAATGGATACCCCGAGATCCGAAGGCAAAGAGTTAGTTGCACCGGAAGGAAATAGAACGCGCAATTTTTTTTGATGGTGCCAGGTTACAGTGAAACATTTTTTATCAGATCATGTGAAGGCTATGGTAGCGTAGTTCAATGGTAAAAGGCCCAGTAAAAAACTGCATTGTTGCTTGGATAAGGACATAATTGTTTCCTCTTGCTGAGGAAGATTTCATTAGGCTGCGGGAATTTGTGTGATATTAAAATTGATAAAGGAATGACTACAATTAGGTGAGACGGTGAACAAACTCCAGAATCAGCAGGGAATAGCATGAAGAAAGTATCAGGAGTACTATCTATGTCTCCGATATAGATCAGATGGTGTTTGAAGAGCAACTTGCAACTCTGTTTATAAATTGTGGACAGGTTGTTGATTATCATGTTTGCAGGGATCCAATTCAGTTCTTCGCTCTGCTTTTGTAGAATTCACTGATGAGGAAAGTGATAGAGCAACTCTTAGCCTTCCTAGGACTATACTTGGGATTTTGTCCTCTAGTTTTCACATCACTTTATCAAATTTCCAGTTTATTTGGCCTTGGGAAGGATGGATGTATGTTTTAGATCTTCCAAAGTGGTCATAATAGCGTAACTTTCCACAATAAGTACTTGAAAACGAAGTTCAATCGTCTTATAGGGAAAAAATTAGGGAGAGTTTGGAGAACGTACGTGTACTAGAAGAGCTTTTCCCACCTAAAGGAGGAATTTTATTCAAATACAATGGCAAAAGTCAATAAGAACAGTCTAAAGTAGAATTAGATTTGTCTTCAGAGTTAGGAGGATAAATATGGGTAGTCACAAGATTATTGATGCATTCAAAGGACAGTTTGAGATAATTAAGAACACATGGCATTAGTAGATCATATTTGGGCATCTAGAAATCAACAAAAGGATTATGTTCCGGTTTTATGCACATTCCAACAAACAATTTCAACAGTTGGCAAAATTAGTTCAAGTAGATCATGGTGGACGAACATCACGAGTATTTACTCCAGATTTGCAGGGCACATTTGACAGTTAGAGACAAGTGGTGGAAAAAGTTACTAATTTCATGGAAGAGACTAATCCAACAAATCTTCAACATTCATGATGTTGTAGCTTTTTCTTGTTTTAGTTTATGATTTTATTTCCAGAAAACTAGAAACAGATTGGCATTGTAATTTGTATTTAAAGCTATCATTTTGTAATAGTAGGGGAAGGATTCAGTTTGAGGGACTGAGAGAGAGCTGAGGTTCAATCTGTCATATTGGGGCTGCATGTAATATCTTTCATCCTTGTCTCAAGACTTCTATGTAAAAATCTCAGCAGATGATAAAGTGTATGGTCAGTTTATTCTCTTATTTATGTGTAAATCATTTTCTTTTTCTTCTACTGGAATATGCTATGCTACTATATGATATATGTATGCATCTTCTTTTATGAGAGGGCTACAGTGTAGGGTATGTTGTAGTATTTTCCACAGACTTATTTGAGTCTTAAATTCATATTTAGAAATAGTTTCTGAATATTGAGTTATTCATCCATTATTAGATATATTAAAGATCAGGGTGTTCTTTAATTGTCTTACAATTTTGTTTCTCACACGATCTGTTTCCACTTCTCTATAACATTATAATTGATCTAATCTCTATTAGCCTGACCTTCTGCCCATAGAATGTTGAGACATGGTTATTGTTTTTAATGGACTCCATGCCCAATGGTTAGCTGTTGACTTGCAGTCATTTCACTGCCTTTGTGTTTATCCTACCACTCTCAAACATTTTAAAATCTAAATCATTATTGAGCATTTTTTAAGCAAGGTGTGTTAGGCTTGACTCAATTGTAGTCTTGTGTCGAATTCTAGCGCTAACAATGCCCTTACCTAAGAGGAAGACACTTCAAGATACAAAAATATCATGATAATTTGAAGTACTTCTTGGAACAACAATTATCTTCAGAAGAACAACAAAATGGATTACAAATATTCTAGATTATGACTTCAAAATCATCTAGAAAAAAAGAAAAAAAATACAGCAACAAATGCACTTTCAAGGAAAGAAGAAGATACAAAGGCATTGTTGTTTGCTATTTTCATTCCATAATATGAATCGGTGGAAGAAGCAATGAAAGAATGGAAGCAAGATCAGAAGGTATGAAAGATTATTCAACAACTACAAGAGGACACAAGTGCTTTAGAAAAAATTATGTGTAACAAAAATTTACCATCGTCTCAAGATCACATATATTTATATAAGAATTCCCAATTCAAACAAAAGGCCCTTTTTTAATTGCACACTTCTCTTGTAGGAGGAATTCAAGGTTCTTCAAAACTTACCACAAGATCAAGAATGATTTTTTCTAGGAAGGTCTTAAAACTAATATTCAAAAGTTTGTGGCTAAATGTGTGATCTGCCAATATAATGAGAGACAATTAAGACCCCATGTCTCCTACAACCTTTATCGATACTAATTCAATTCTATGAAGAGGTTTTAGTGGATTTTATTATAGGTCTACCCAAGTCCAAAGGAAATAATGTCATCATGGTAGTAATGGACTGACTCACAAAGTATGCCCATTTTTTTCGCTCTTTCTAATCCTTTTAAAGAAATTGTAGTAGCCACAACATTCATGGAAATAGTTCAGAAACTACATGGAATCTTGAAGAATATTATAAGTGATAAAGATCCAATTTTCACTTGTAATTTTTGGACTAAATTATTTTCTTTTTTGGGTGCTCAATTGGCTCTCAGCTACTCTTACTATCCTCAATCCAATGGGAAAACTGAGATTGTGAATAAACGTCTAGAAGGGTATCTCTTGATTCTCTGTTGTTTTGCATGTAATCAATAGACATAATGGGTCAAGTGGTTTCCCTTGGAAGATTGGTGGTACAACACATCCTTCCATACTTCATAAAAAATGTCTCCATTTATGGCACTTTATGTATATCATCCTCCATCCATCACATCACTCTTGAGAGGGAAAGTGAAGGTTCAAGCAGTGGAGGACCACATAGAAAACCAACAAGAGGTTCTCAAGCTATCGAAGGACAACTTGGTTACAACACAAAATAGGATGAAACAACAAGAAGATCAACATTACAGTGAGAGGGAATTTGAAGTGGGGGATTGGGTATTTTTGAGGCTACAACCATACAAATAGATGTCCCTCAAGAAAACACATAAGGACAATAAATTAACACCCAAGTATTATAGTCCCTATAAGGTGTTGCAAGGGATTGGAAGTATGTCTTAGTAATTGGATTTTCCTCCAACTTCACATGTACATCTATTTTTCCATGTTTCTTTCTTAAAGAAGGTAATCAACAACAAGATTCCAATTCAAACTATTTTACCAGAGACTAATGAAAAAGGGAAAATATTACTAGAACCATAAACAATCCTTGAAACAAGGATCAAGAAACTGCAAAATTGAGCAATTAGTGAGTGCCTCATAAAGTGGAAGAACCTACCAGTAGAAGAGGCAACATGGGAAGATGATTTCTTTATGTGAAAAAATCCACAACTAATCAAGTGTTGAGGGAAACACTTGTTTGAAGGGGAGGGGGAATTATTATTTTAGGCCCTTATGTTACACCGTTCTCACTTTATCCCCTATTTATAATAAGCGAGATCCATTTGTATAGGAATCTAATCTCATCTTGTACATTTGTTTTTATTTTAAAATGACATTTCCCCCTCAAAGAGGCTTATCTTTCATTCTTCCATCTAATTCCCAAGGCATGGAGTTACATGTATTTCTATTTTCAGTCTATTTGGGTGTTTGACCAAGCACATCAACAAGCGAACTTTAAATTAAAAAAATTTCTATGCTTGATGGTGTATTTATGATCTGTAAATTGACATGGATATTCCACTGGAATAGTTCATCACACCAGATCTTATAATATTCCAGTTCTAAGACTTTTGCAATCAATGGTATTTTGGTGATATTCTTTTCTTGATGATAGACCACATTTGCTTGGTTCGAAACGTCGATTAATAAACCGTTTCAATGAATCCAAAAGAATATCACCAAAAGATCTTATAATATTATGAAATCTTAGATTATGCAATTTATTTCCTTATATCTGAAATGAATTATTACTAGGTTATTGTTTAGATTTGTGAAAATAAATGAATACAAAAATGAAATACTAAGAAAATGAGCACACCATCCACACAAAAATGAACACGAGATGTATATTGGGAAACCCAATATGTGAGAAAATCCAACTAGAAGGTGGGGCTTATATTCTACTATATTTTCTTTAGTAATGAAATGCAAGTACAAAGAAATGGGACACTCACTATGGAGTTGCCTATGACTCTATGGCATGAATGGATACTACATACTCTTCTTCCTACCTCTGTTATGTGCTCAAGTGTCACTCCTTGGATGATGTACTTAACTATGGAACAAGTACAATACAAAATAATAGAATCCTTCTCCTCCCAACGACACGATTTAACATAACTCGCTAATAGTCTAGGGTTAGGGTTTTGACTTCCTCAACCCTCTATTAGTAATACAGTTTGGAAATTATAGAATATTATTGAATATACACACATGGCTATCCCCACACATTTTATTAATGGGGGTTGATGTGGTGTCCACTCATACCATGGCGGTCAACAAGGTAGGCCAATTTGTGGGAGGCATAACTTTCACAAACAAGCTCTGATTGATGCAATTTTTGCACCATTGGAAAGGTCTTGATGTGTAGAATAATGTTAAGGGTATATGAGATAAGATCACAAATTTTTTACTCTAATATTTTTTTTAATGCCTCAAAATGGATCTTTAAGGTTCTGGACTTGAAATCTTCAAACTAGGACCTACCACTAAAATGGGCCCTGCAAGCCAATTCCTCCAATTTTTCCACCCAAAAAGTACTAAGATATATGAAAAATTATATGATGATCCATTCCAAATAAATTTTTAAATGTACAATGGCACTAGTACTAGTGGATCATAGTTGAAGCCAAATAATAAATAGGATTCCATGCTTTACTAGTGCACAATATAAAACTAAGAGACACAATTGGCGATGCACCAAAGTATTGTAAGGACACCAAGGAGTAAAATTTTAAATTTAGAAATTTCTCATTTTTATTGGTGCTCTTATTGATTTAAGGAAGCATCATTAGTAGTGCTCTCTTGCATCATAACTGTACCATTAATCCTAGCTTTGAAATAAAATAATTCCATCTTGTTGGTCCATTTTAGAATGTACAAACATATTGTAAGTGGTGTGTAGAAGGATACAAGGTGCACCATAATGGTTTTGGTGCTCCTATACAAGTGGTGCACCAATTATTGATAAAAATAATAATAACCTTATCCACTTTCCTAGTGCATTAATTTTTAATCAGGAGCATCAGTTACGATTTGTTAATTATTAGTTCACATAATAGATAATGCATCTTTATTTTGAAGGGGCATCGATGTGTTTTACACAATTTTTTTGGAAAAAATTAAAAATTAATTTCAATTTTTAATAAATATTAAGAATAGTAATTTATTATAGATTGTTTATGTTATATGTATATATTTGTGTTTATGAGACCAATGAAATTTGTATGTGAATTTGAGACAACAACAACGACAACAACAGTAGCAAGTGGACACATATAACTTCGCATGTGAGTGAGAGGCTAGAGAGAGGGAGAGGATGTGTACCTTAATCCTATTACACCACATGTTCATGTCCTTTTAAGGGATTTTGGTCTCGTCATGTTTTATGTGGAGGCTACATCCCTCAAGGGGAATGTGTGCTTGTTAACGAATCGATCTATCTCTAGGATAATGTAGGTAGGCATTCAGGTTCGATCCCGATCTATGGTACTAATCCACATAAGAGGATATTTATTTTATTATCGATTTGTCTAGAAGAGGGGAGGATTTTCCCTGGTTCCCCAATTTCCCACCTAGCATTGTGGGAGAGAGTTAGTTGGCATGTGTGAAAAAATATGTCAGTGTGGCCATCATTAACCCTACTTCCTTCTAGGTTGTTGGTGGCCAATCATGTTTACATGCATTCAGTGCAAATGAGGTTAGGTGATTTTTTCTCAAGGTCACAACACTAGCACACTATATCTTTGATGGGAAATCCATTAGTTTCCCTATGATGCACTATGTACATATTTTAGTTCAGAGGTGTATACCGATTAGGTGGTCTGCCATTTTTTTCAACAATTTTTTTTTCTCTTGATCATTATCATGTTATGTTTGATGGGAGGATTGCATTCCCCTTTGCTTTAAATATATTTACTTTATTTTTTAGAGGATTCTGGTGACTTGACCTAAATTTGACTTCCTCTCTCCTAGGGCGACGATTGATGTGTGTGTGCACATGTGGGGGCATATGTTACCCCAAACGAGCCAACTAGAGTTTCCATGTAGGTAGGTTAGTTTAGAGTTATTGGATTTATTAGCTAGTGATGATGATCACATCCTCATTCTTGTACAATACCCACATGTAGGGATATACTAGAAAGGATGTTAAAACATCTTATTTACTATAGTCAAGCCACTAGATGCAGGAGCTAATATTATTGTTATATTTTGGTTAATCTAGTTGCAATTTTTTTTTTATCTTATTTAATGCACATGTAATTGATTGTTGTTTATTGTAGCTTCATGAGGTATTACCACAAGAGGCCAATGTGTTAGGCATGTAGGAATATTCATTGGCACCAAATTATCCTTTTGTTTCAATGAAATCATCCTTGGAATGAGGCTAGGGCCTCATGGGAAATTTGATAGGCTTTGTGGGCTTGTGATGGGGTGTCACACCGACAAAGAGGAATAAAATATTATTATTATTTAGAAGGGGTGCTTAAACTCACTCATTGGAGTTGTATATAAAGGAGAGAGGTAATTGTGAACTTTTCTTATTGTAAAATGATGGAGTTATCATAAGTGAGTGAGATCTTGTGCTAGGAGGCTTAGTGATTTTAGCAAATGGAAATTCTACAATGGTGGAAAATATAGCCTAGGAGAGAGGAATTCGCAGAGAGAGAATCGTACGAAGGTGTTCCTACAAGTTTTATGTACTTGTACATGTGTTGCAATAAGGTGAATCATGTATGTACGTGGATTGCAGTGGGCACAATCACATATGTACGCAGGTTGTAGTAAGGCGAATCACATTTATGCGAGTTGCACTGAGGCACAATCATGTATGTAAACAGGTTGTAGTAAGGTGAATTATATACATCCGTACAAGGGTTCCTGGGTAGGAGCAGGTCCATACAGGCCGACGTCAGTAGTAGTACATGTGATGTCATTAGGCCATACAAGTGATCTACAACATATTTTTGAGCAGAGGAAATTTCTAGGTATTTGTTGAGGCTTGGTTTTTTTATTTGTATGGTTATTGGAGAACAGGGTTGTCCTCAAATTTTGGTGGATTTGTATTGGTTGGGAGGGTTGGTTTTTCCCTCAGAAATTTTGAAATTAACAAGGTTACAGAACATAAATTTGTGTCTTAAATATGTGTTGATGATTCATCTATGATCTTGTTGTTTTCGCTGCATATATTTCCAGTCAATAATTTTCAGTGTAAAATTGTTCAGTGATAACAACTAAGGTTTTACTGTTAGCTCACTAGGAAGCAATTTTCAGATCTAAAAATTAGTCACATAGAATTGCATGTGAAAATTGACATGGTTTCAGATCTTAGGATTTGAAGAGAAGGGGATCATCTTGAGACACATTGTTGGCTACAACACTGGAAGAGTGTTGTTCTTGTTTTGGAAATGTTAAAAATGTGAATACATTAAAGCTTGAGGATATGTTGGAAGGCAAGGGTTCTTATTTTGTTGGAATAAAATGACCTCAAGGAGTATGTTGAGAATGTGGTTGTGTCTCCAACCGATCCATAGAAATTGACATCACACAAGAAGAAAGAAGTGAAGGTGAAGTGGGTGTTGCTAGAATCTGTGAAGGATCACTTGATTCCTCACATTGTTGAGAAGAAATCTTCCAAGGAGATGTATGATGCTTTGGTGGTTCTATACCAAAATAATAATATAGGTAGGATGCTACATTTGAATTACCATATTCAAATTGTTAGGATGACCAGTGAGGACACAATTGTCAGCTACCATATGAAGATCACTCAGAAATGAGATCAACTTGCAGCTATTGATGAGACAATGTAAGATGTTGAGTTTGTGAATGTAGTGTTGAGAGGTCTTCCCAGGTCTTCGGAACCATTTGTGCAGGGGATCTATGAATGAGACAAGTTATCGACTTTGATAGACTATGCATTGATTGTATCCAGGAGGAGACCCAGTTGGTGTCCAGGGATGGTATGGATGGTGTTGTTCCTGATATTAAACCTAAGGCTTAAAGAATAATGTCAGACATCATAAATATAAAAGGATGTTTTTAAAGGTGTTTTTTCTTTTGTTAGTTATATAAGAATTAATCCTCAAATGAAAATAATGACAGAACATGACAGAGGTCGTAATTTATCGTCTGAGTCGATTTATAAAATCAAATGATGTGAGGGAAACTTACAAAAATGTTAAACAAAACGAGGCATCAATGCAAGATGAATCTTACCTTGTTCACAGTAGAAGAAATTAAAGAATGTTCCCTTGTAAGGATATGAGATACAATAATCCAAGTAGCTCATAGGTCTTGTATTTACTTATAGCAAATATAGAGGAAAAATTGCTTGCTTATCAAAACAAAATGAGGCATCAATGCAAGATGAATCTTACCTTGTTCACAGTAGAAGAAATTAAAGAATCCACCCTTGTAAGGATATGAGGTACTGTAATCCAAGTAACTCACAGGTCTTGTATATACTTAAGAAAATACAAAGGAAAAATTGCTTTCTTATCAAACAAATGATAAAATGTGACTACAGTAGTAGTGGTACTAAATTGCAATCACTCACTTATCAAGGAATAACATAAGGGAAACAAGAAATATGGAATACAAGAGGAGAACATAACTCAAACTGAAGAAAAAAAAATCGGAATCCATGTCTGCACTTGTATTAATTCTCACGAAATGAGAGTTTTTTCTTCTTACATCCAACAAGAAGCAACCTGTGTTAAGTATTCAAACTATGTATTTATACAAAAATGATATCAACCCTAAGTAGTTGGAATTCTCCTAATTCAAAAACAATAAATATTACAATATGCAAAATTCAAGGAGTTTCATTTGCATCTATTATGTCTCTTTGCCTACTGGCATAGACGTTTCTTCTTGTCCTCAATATTAGAAACAACTGGCCTCTAATAATGACCCGTGTGAATGGTATGCACAGGTTGTCTCATTTTTTTCCAGACATGCTAGCTTTCCCTTGCTTGACACACTGAACACATCTACATATGAATTACACCACTAACCTGAAAGGCATTGTTGTGTCATTCGCCTCGAAAGTATATAACTTCTTCTCTATGCGAGGCGACCTATCTTCCATTCTCCTAGATTCTAGAGATATAGACTGTAGTCGCAGACCTGGATTCACTATCCACTTATGAATTTGGATAATGTCAATTGGTTTCAATTGTAGGATTTCGGCCCTAGCTTCTTCCATACTTGTCTTGGAATCAAGTTGATTCTTTGCTATATCGATTTGCCCCAAGGCTTCATGGATACTATCTCTTTCAATATTTAGTGACTCTTTGTTGAGTGAGGAACATGCTTCTTCACAAGCTTTCTTCACTTCCCAAGCTAACCTTTTACTTTCAACTAAATTTCCCTCCCAGTTTTTCAGTATTATATCACCTCGAGTTTGCTCTGAAAGAGACAATCTAGAGACCATGGTTGCTTCCTCTTTTTTCGATGACACAACTACCTCCTGGAAAGTAGTTCAAGTTGAAATGGCCTCTCTCTCCTTTAAGTAAATGTTATTTAAATACTGGTCTACCACCCAATAATGGTTTTGGAGAACTTCTGCCTTAGTAAAAAGGATTTGTTGGGTTGATTCCATCTTCTCATGCGCCTCTATCACTTGGGCTTGGAAACTAGCCATATCCAATGTTGTATTCTCAGTCAAGTTTATTTTATCCTGCAATTGTTTGATCAACTCTTCCTGTTGAATGGTCAATTCTCTGATTGACTGTGAATTTATGTGCATTTCATCAAGACTGATTTTAAGTTGCTAAATTTCATGTCTGTCACAGGCTCTAATCTGCTCAAAACCCCTATTCATATCATCTCTTACACTATGTTCCATTGTCTTTAGTTGGTATTGCAACTGACTTACCAACAGGTCCTTCTGCTTCAGTTGTTCCTTCAAATTCCCAACTGAATATTGGTTTGTTGTGGCAAAAGCTCCCAATGAGCTTGCCACTTTCATAGCGAAGTCCACCTCCTCTAAGGCCTTTCCATCACATAGCACCATGTTCCTCTTGACAGTTGCGCCCTCTTGTTGGTGTGTCTCTCTTTTTACCATATCCCTCCTCTTCTTGCTAAAGAAGAAGTCAGAAGGGGGCATTTATTCAACTGAAATGGGAGTAAGATCTTCTATAAACACTACTTTGCCACTTGGGTTCCCCTGACTGATCTGTAAAGGGGTCAAAGACATAATAGGGTCACCTATTTGGGTGGTCTGTGGTTGCCCTGTTGTATTAGTAGCCAACTTTTCTGGTATAGACAATGATGCATCATGTCCCTTTTTTATTAAAACTTTAGCTTGAGCTTTCATTTGATCATCAGGTTGATCTGATGGTGCAATATTTGTTTTCTATGTCAAAACCTTTGTTTTCACCAGGTTTTCTTGAACATTTTTTCCATTGGAACTTCCTGCTTCTAAATTTTGGGTTCCAACTTCGTGTGTGGCTGGAGATGTCAGAACTTCTCCCTGTAAGAATTTGGGCAGACTATTTCTCCGGTGTTTCTGAAAATTATGGAACTCGATCTATTTGTTTAGAGTCAGAGTTTGGACTCGGCTCAACACTTCTTGATAATATATTTCCCCTCGGAACATCTCATCATGTGGGGAATTTTCATTCCCATATCTCTTCAGATTGTAAAGGGCCATGTGATTTCCCATGATCTTCTGGGGATCGTGTTTCTTGAATTCAATGTTTATGATCTTAATGTCCTTTAGGGTCATGGCCTCTACCTTTGAGTGGATGAAATATAACAGTTAAAAAGTCCCAACCTGTAAAGGAAATGTGGGCCACACTTTTTTCTGTGCTACCTTGATCTCTTTACTGATTTCTCCTAGAACATTTTGATGTGCTACCTCTCGGCACACCAATCAATCTGGTAGGAACATTGGTAAGGCATGCAAAGGAAAAGAACATCCAAAAACCCTGATGTAAGAGAAGTGTTCCTCAATGTACCAATCCGCTATTTTTCCCAGGTTGGCCACTATCTAGTCTGAAATCTTGGGAGGTGGGAAACCGTATATAGCGATATGCATCGGCACCACCACGTAGTTGCATATTTCATAGAAGAAGTCCTTTGCTTTATCCTCCCACAACTTTGAATGATAGAAGTGTATCGGTTCAACACTGGTTGAGTCCAGCTCCATCCCATCAAAGGAAACGACATCATAAAACAAACGATGTCCATAAGGTATGATGACATGTAAAATGGGGTAGGTAATCCTTTGGATTTCAATGACTGATATTATGTGATTTCCTTGGCCAAATTGTCTGATAATATCTTGGCCCAATTGAAATAAAAATCCTCTGCAACTTCGTGCATGATCGATACCCACGATAACAAGAAGTGAGCAGAGTTTTCTTTGTTGAAAAGTCTACATAACATCATGGCCACATACATCGTATGAGCTTCTAATGATGCAGTGGCATATATGCCATGGGTGTCTACTCTGAATTTCTTAGGGCGTGCCCACCAGTTCTTGATCAAGTTGGGGCAATTCTTTACACCTTGTGCACACTCTTCTTCATCTAACTCTTTTAAGAAAGCAACATTATAATTGTGCTTGAATGCTGGGGATAGTTTGTACATCACCTGTATATGTTCTAGTCAGAAAGATCCAACAACAACTTTCTGTGAATTGTGGATGGTCCTGGTCGAGACGTCAACATTCTCTAGGGCCCAACCTATCATGTCGTTATACGGCATGAGCCTCGATTGCATGGCTATTTTATGCAACTCTGATTGGGCTACATATTTGAGCTTTGTTGCTTGAGTTTCAATCCCTTCATAGTCTGACTCTTCTAGACAATTGATCAACTCATATTGTAGGATATCAAATACCTGTGTCTAGGTTTTCACGGTATCTACATCTCTTGAAGATGTGTTTGAGAGGACATTTGTGTTCTGGCTCGAGATCTCACCAGCCACTTTAACCATTTCCGCGGAGCCATGATAGTAGTAAACTCAGAACTTTGTTACCTGTCACAGAAAATGCGCAAAACTTCTTATCTTGCTAAATCTCATTCTGTGAAAACACAAAATGGAATTCAAACTTCAATATCTTTTTCACTTTAAGAGTATCAATTTATGCATACCTTCACTGACAACATATTTGTTAATTTTAATGAAAAAGCCAGACGGTGATCTGTGATCTTATTCGAAATAATTTTTGTATATCCTCTATTAATGCCATAAATGTTTGGTGTTTCGCGATCAAGAGGTTTCTTAGATGAAATTCGAATTTACTGGAATTACGATTTAACAAAAAATTAACATGAGATAATAGTGTTTAACCTGTTAATTAATCATGTTTAACTTTAATTCCTTTCGGGCTTTCAGACCTCGGGATATTCGATAATAGCTAGATAAATGATTTTCGAAGCTCGAAACCACGAAGTGACTAATCATTCTCTAATTGTATTCAATCTTTAATTAACTTTGCTTAACGTTTAATACATTTCGAGAGTTCGGGATTTGTGAATTTAGAATGCGACGGATGGTGAATATTCGAACTCCGAGTGTGAGAAGCTATCAATTACCTTTAATTGAGATTAGTTTATTTAACCAAGGTTTAATGATTCAGGACTTCGCATTTCATAGATTTACAAGTTATAGTTCTAGTGCTTTCTTGAAGGGCTGCTTCCTGCAGTGACGTGTTAAATCTTAGGAAGGTATATGTGTATAGGGTGACTAGGATCTTTCGAAAACTTTTCGCGTATCGGGACTTTGAAGGCGAGAGATGTCGAAACGCCTGAAGTGTGAAACTCAGAAACTCAAAACTCTAAAGTATTCTCTAGAGGTTTGACCTTTTAATAATCAGGTAGCTCTAAAATAACTCGGGAAAAAGGATCATTCGATCAAATGAAAAACTTCATCAATGGTGAGAATCAAGCACACTTTATTCTTATTTTATCTGGGAAAGAAAACTATTTAAAGTTTAAAGTTTAGAAATATATGTGTTCCAACAGATGGTATGGTGAAGAGTATAAGTAATGAGAACCAGGCCCTTGCATCTTGCACTAGGAAGGGAAAAAGAGGGTCTCTAGGCAAAAGAGGTTCACCAGGGAGAAGGGATTCTCTCTCTCGAGAAGCATCTCCAGAGTCGAGACAGAAGAAGGATCTTAGTAAGATCAGAGGTTTTGAGTGTCATGACTTTGGGCACTATTCTTCATAGTGCCCACACCAAAGGGGAAGGGAAAAAAGTCAGCATGCATCAATAACAGAGGTTGATGAGGTTGCAGACAGGTTCTAGAGGGATATCTTGTTGGTCTCTACCCTTTCAGGTACAATCTCTAGTAGGGGGACTTGATTGGTGGATAACAAATCATCTTTCCATATGACATGTGCTAGAGAGTTATTTGATAGCTCCATAGAGACTGGCTCAGACTTGTGTGTAGAGCTTGGTATGGGAACCAAGCATGTAGTACAAACATATGGTATGGTATCATTCAAAATAGAGTTAGGTGAGGTGTTGAGGGTGTTGAATGTGTTATGGGTACTAGAAATCAGGAGGAGTGTTCTCTGAGTCTCAAATATTGATAGGAAGGGTTGCCACATATTATTTCAAGATGGACAGGTGTTGTTTATGCTGAGATGATATAGCTTTAGATCAAAAATGGTTCTTGGAGTTAGGGAGTGAAACCTATATAGGCCAAGCAGATAGCCTATGAGAATTGTGGCCAAAAGTAAGAGAGAGATAGATGATAAGGAGAAGGTAGTTCCACCAGTGGTGAGGAAGGTGGTCCCACCAGTAGCACAGGTTCAGAGGAAGCAGGTAGCTCCACCAGTGGTGAGGTAGGTGGCCACATTAGTAGCATAGGTTTAGAGGGAGAAGGTAACTCCACCAATGATGAGGCAGGTAGCCCCACCAGTAGTGTCAACTCAGAGGGAGACATAGTTCAGAGGGAGTCAACCCTTGGGATCCATTAGGGAGGATTAACCTCCCAAGACTATTCGAAGGAGATTAGAATTCAAAGGAGGTCAACAGGTTCAAGGGGAGCATATGGTTCCAAAGATTGTATAGAATCAGAGGGAGTCAGGTTACAAAGGGAGCATGTGGACTAAGAGGGAGCCTGATATCAAAGAGATTTATTTGAATCAGAGGGAGGGTCAACCATTTAGAGGGAGTTCCCCCTCGGGTTTAGGTGGGAGAGAGGCATATTGCAATACTGAAAAGTTGGTTTCATGGGTTGAGGAGGCCAAACAGGAGGTTCTGAGGCAAGAGACTTCCAGGATATGTGTGCCCTCCATGGGGGATCCATTTGTTTCGGTAGGTTTTACTATAGTGATAGAGGAGACATCCACTTAGGAAGACATGAGAGTAGGATTTGCTTCAGTCATAGAAAGAGCATCCAGTGAGGCAGATTGGACATTAGGATTTGCTTTAGTGACCAAGGATGCAACCAATCCATAGGACTAGAGAGGAGGATCTTCTCCGGTGACAAAGGGAACATCCATTCAGGAGGATTGGAGTGAAACTATGGTAGGGGAGACACAGTCACTTCTAGTGTGGGAGACATAGGTACATCAAGATGATGGTGGATGGAACACCTCCCTCGTTAAGAGGGAGTGTTGTTTATTGCAGCTTCGAGAGGTATTCCCGCAAGAGGCCAAGGTGTCAAGCATGTGGGAATATTCGTTGGCACTAGATTAACCTTTTGTTTCAGTGAAACTGGCCTTGGAATGAGTCTAGGGACTCATGGGAAAGTTGATGGGCTTTGTTGGCTTGTGATGGGATGTCACACCCACAAAAAGGAATAAAATATTCTTATTAATTGTTGAGTTTAGAAGGGGTGCCTAAAATCACTCATTGGACTTGTATATAAAGGAGAGAGGTAATTGTGACATTTTCTCGTTGCAAAATGATGGAGTTAGAATAAGTTAGTGAGAACTTGTGCTAGGAGGATTGGTGATTTCAGCAAAAGGAAATTCTACAATGGTGGGAAATTTGGCATAGAAAAGAGGAATCCACATAGGTCAGATTGCATATTATGTTTGTAGGTGATGGATCAGATATGTGCATTGATGTCTCACCACAAATTGGTCCCTATAAGAGCTAATGAGAATATGTGGGACCTTGAGCTTGCACGGATATGGGAAATCCTTCCCATAAATATGACATTATCGATATGTCATGTTGTTAGTGCCCTCAACCTACCTAAGAGGTTTAGGGATAATTGTTGGTCTTTTTATTTGGATTCATATACTAAGAATAGTGATCCTCCACCCCCTCCTCCTCCTCCAAATCCATAATATCCTCCATGATTAGACCGACCACCATCTCCTCCACAAGTAAACTAGCCACCATCTCCTCTATGAGAAAATCAGCCACCATATCCTTGACATGCATATCAACTACCATCTCCTCCTATAGAACTTGACGAACCACCATCTCCTCCATGAGAAAACCAACCATCATCCCCTCCTCCAACACTATATTGACCACCATATACTCCTCCTAGAACAAATCAACCACCATCTCCCACGGTAATCGACCAACCACCATCAACTTTAGTAGAAAACTAACCATGATCTCATTCAATAGTAGATCGACCGCCATATCTTCCACAAGTGATACTTTTTACATTATGATCTAGCAGAAGTATTATTTCCTCTTTCTCTAATGGTGAAGGTATTGATGCCTCTAGCTATGGTGGCAAACCTAACTTATAACAATTGTTAACATGTATATATTTTGTTGTTATGATGTATATTTTACATGTATATTTAACATTTATTTTTTACTTAACCTATATATTGATTTTGATATTGTCATTCATATATATTAGGCCTTTTCATATCATGTTGATGTTGGCATTGATTTATTTAAAAATGTATTGTTTTATTTATTAATGGTTTCTTTGTTTTTAAATTAAATCTGAGATGACATATTTGAGATCTATATTTCACATATATATTAATTTTGACATTATCATTCATGTATATTATGTCTTTTCATTTCATGTTGATGTTGATGTTGTTCAATTTATAAAATGTATTGGATAAGAGACATACTTGTCCAAAATAAAAATAAACTGAATACATCGTGTCTCGTTGATTATGCTTTGTTGGATTGTTGAGAGGGGGGGTGAATCAGTAATAGAGATTTTTAATCCTTTTTAACCACAATATGCAAGTGTTATTTATCTTTATGATAAATATAGAATTATCATCCAAAAAGTGCAGAGTAAATAAACCATTAACAAAGAACAATCATGCACATACACAGTATACCAATATTTTTACGTGGAAACCCAATGCGAGAGAAAACCACATAATGTTTTTTCTTATATGTATTTAAGAATTAAATTCATTGGAAGCACCAATCTTATATGTATTTAAGAATTAAATTCATTGGAAGCACCAACTTCCTTTTTTCTCCAGCTACAACTGGAAGGGGGCTTCGACCCCCTATATTTTTAGGCTACAACCTGACGGAAACTACAACTCCCCAATTCTTTGGATACAACCCCCTATGTTCTACGGCTACAACCAGAAGGTAACTACAACCACCTATCCTTACCCTGTCCAACCACCCTGAAATATAAGTGTCAAATGAAGAAACGACTACCACACTATCATTGTGAGATATACCACTATAAACCTATACCAACCTGTACCATTGACCTGTAGCCAACCTGTACCACTGCCCTATAATCAACCTGTACCTGAATTGATCCTGTACCAACCAAAAAACAATAGATATGTGACATTTCTATTCTACAAAACACGTATGTACGCACCCTATCTATACTGCAGGCCATGTATGTACATGACCTATATGTTCTGCAACATCTGTATGCCTTCTAAAAACTAGGGTTTTCTCTTTTATGAAAGTTATGACCTTTTGAAGCCTTTGTCACATCAACCTGCAACCTGTCACTATGTCCAGACTGTAACTATATTGTATTCATATATCCTTATACATATCCTTTACCCAAAGAATCTATATCTCTCAAGTCATGTGTCATACAAGTGTGTGTAATCATGAACAAGTATAATAACTCTCACATGAACTAGAAATCAAATCCTTTCTGAACTAGACATCAAATCCTATGCCATTACTCCCCCATGGAAGCATGCCTCTGTGCTCTCTCTCCAAGCATTTGACTCTCTCTCCTGCATATGATGAATCTCTCCCCCTTTGACATCAATGGAAAAAGTAAATTCCCTTCCAGGGATGCTCCCCCTAACTGAACTGTCCTTGGGGTTGCTCCCCCTAACTAAACTCTTCCTAAACCTACTCCCCCAACCTAAACCATCCTCGGTATGGTGCTTCCTTGTGTGAATCTAAGACATATAATATAAACATTCAAAAGCATTCATTCTAGAGTAGAAATTACTCCGAGTCTCTGGCGAAGATATTCAAAGGCTTCCCTTGGAAGTAGTTTTTTGAAGATATATGCAACCTATTCCTTTGTCCCCACATATTCAACTCTGATTTTCTTCTCTGCAACTTGTTCCCATAGAAAGTGATAATTTATTAGAATGTGCTTCGCCTTGGAGTGCATCATTGGATTCTTTGAGATATTGATAACGCTTGTATTATCAAAATATATAGGAATGGGTTGATCATACTCAACATGTATATCTATCAAAGTTTGTTTCATTCATAGAGCCTGTGTACAACATGTTGTTGCTACAATATACTCTGCTTCAGTTGTAGACAATGATACTAATGATTGTTTCTTTCTTAGCCAAGAGACCAAAAACTCACCCAAGTAGAATGTTGTTCCACTGGTGCTTCATCGGTCATCAATGCAATCTGCCCAATCTGCATCTGTGTAGGAAATACATGATAGATCCTTTCCTTTTGGATACCATAATACAAACTCTTATGTGCCTTTGAGATATATGAAAATCATCTTCACTACTAGAACATGTGATTCCTTTGGTGTTGCTTGAAATCGTGCCACCTGTCCAATTTCCTGCATTCCATCTGGTTTGGACGTTGTCACATAAAGTAAGATACCAATCATTGACATGTACTACCTCTGATATGTAGACGGTGAATCATCATATTTTATTAACTTGCAACTAGTTTTCATAGGAGTGTTAACTGGTTTGCAATCTTCCATTCCAAACCTATTTATCATTTCTCTAATATACTTAGTTTGAGAAATAAAAATTCC
>CBVK0102396572.1:0-12372 GCA_900067695.1 Picea abies
CCTAAAGGTTTTGAATTTTTTGTTTGAAGGGAGATGAGATCATTTTTGCAATCCTTTTCTGGTTCTCAAGATCGCTTGATGGCGCAAGAGAAGAGCATACTCAATATTGTTATTTTCAACTTCGAGTCCAAAAATGTGAGTTTAGATGTGATTAAAATTGATGTTCACCTTAGATTATAAATCAAAGCAATCCATCCATGTGGCAAAAAGAAAATAAGGGAAATTGATTTTTATCCACCTAAGTGCCTATGTTTGTTTGACTATCCCCTTTATAAGTTGAGGGGTCTAAGTGGTGCAGTATTTAGAGCATGCATAACATCATTCTTAAGAAGGAAACATGCCTTTCCCCCCATCCAAATCCTTACAATGTAAAATTTAGTTCAGATGTGCAGCCCCTAGTGTAGACAAAGGCGCATGAAGCACCTGCGCGCTAGAAGAATTGAGACCGAAAGCACATGCGCGCAGAGAGAAACTGTTTAACAGGCACATGCGTGCACGATACACGTATGTGGGGTGGAATACCCGAGCGCCTGTGACAAACGGCCGAGAAGAAAAATACAAATGGATTTCTCTCAATTCTCTTGTGAATTGACTGGTTAGCAGGTCGGCAGAGGCCAGTTTGTGAACCTGCAAGTTAATGAAATCAAAAGAAAAGAAAAATAAACCCAAATGAGGGAGGAATTGATACCTTCTCCCCAGTATGGTCGCCAATCTGTTTGCACCCAATTTGTCACTTGGTGAGAAAATAAAGGGTGCTTACATGCCCAGTTGGGTCTTACTGAGCATGACAACTGTAGAGGAAAGAGTTAGAAAAAGAACAACAAAACTATAAGCAAGAATTAAATTAAAACAAACTAAAACTATGAGCATATGGAAAAAGAAATAACAAAGACAAAAAGACCAATATCACCAATGTTTTTGAGCTGGTCTATTGATGAAATCAAAGCACAATGAAGAAAGGGAACTGTGGTTCCTTCTTCCTCCAAAGGAAGGCTCTTGAGGCCCTCACAAACTTGCTCTCCTTACAATAAGAAAATGAGAATGATGGTGAAATAACTCCTAGCACATCCACTCAAGAGAGAGGTGGATAGCTCAATGAAATGGTGCTAATGTGTTATTGCCAAGGAGTGAGTCCTTAAAACAATCTAAGTAGCATAACATTACATGAAATTCCTTGAGAAAATGATGTTTCTTCATGGCTTTTTATAGCATGGCATTGGGTGATTATGTAACTCCTTTGAGGTGTGAAAAGGGGCTCTTTAGGTCTTTGACCAGCCTACCATGCGGATTCAGCTCAGATTTGATGGTCAAATCAGGTTGGGAGCTAGTCCATAAGTGGTTGGGAGGCCGACCAATTCAATAAATGCACCGTTTAGCAGGTGCGCGGGTTTTTTCGCTAACAGTCGCGCATCGTGCGTGCATGCGCGCATTGTACATTTATGTTTCGTGCATATGCGCGCTCACCCATCTTCTGTAGAGCGCCCTTCAATTTTTGGTTACTTTGTATAGTTTTTGACCCTTTTGCAATGCTGTGAAATTAATTCAGTGCCATGAATGACTTCATTCCTGTTTTGACGATGCTGAGTTCTTGTCGCCATGTGCAGATGAAATTTCAGTGATAACAACCTTCTCTATATCTGACGGTCATAAAGTCTTTCCCTTCCTTCTGAATAGATCCTATGGTCTCAACACCACTAGTGTTGTGATGTCTCTCCCTGTGTCCAAATACCACGTAAGTTGCAGTTTTACGATACCACTACTCCTCCTGGGCTTCGTTTCTAGAACCCCTTTCTCCTTAGAGGGTTGCTTCAACACTTAGTCGACCTTCAGATCTATACACTCCTTGCAACAAATCTTCGCATCCCTTTACAAGAAAACTCAATCTATTTCTCTCGATCTTTTTGAGTCAAAGACTCTGTCGACACACTCCTTACACCTAGAGACACTCTAGACCTCGAATTTTTTCCCTTTCGACAACAATTCACTCTGAAATATTTGTCTCGTTAGCCACTAACATGGCCCATCTAGGCTCAATAATGTAACCATGCTTTGATACCAATTTGTAACATCCCCAGCCATCAACAAGCCTGGGCAATGCCACTACTCAGCTATGACTTAGTTGTGATACCAAACTGTAGCATCCCCGGCCTTCCACAGAGACCGAGAAATTCCACTACTATGGAATATTCACATATAAATATAATATGCATTAAATCAAATTAACACATTTTAACATAGATTTATTGTTACCATTCATATTTAAATAGAATTAACAACAATTCATACATGCAACGGAACACATGATAACATTCCAACATTATGCATAACATAAAATTAAGCAAATAAATTATAGTTATATTTCAACTGGAATAACACCACCAACTGCATGCAGACCTTCCACGAACATCCTATACATAGACCGCGCTTCTCATCACTCTCAACAGTAGGTCCCCCCCGAGCTAGGACTAAGCTCCACCGGACAAGGGAATCCTAGGCTAGGCAAGGTCAACAGGATGACACACAGTTTATGAGGATGGATTCTCTCCCAGGAGCCACTTATGCCCACTACTCATAGACTCTCATTCCCCACACGCCTGTCCCATCCCAAGAGTATACACCTTCACTGTCACACCAGACAATCCTTTAGGTTCTAAACCTCCCTTTCCTTGGGCTTCAGCAACAGGTCGGACTAGAATTCTTAGAGCTCTGTGGCAGCTACAAGACCTCTTGTAGGAGTTCTAGTTTCCTCTGTGCACTCTCTCACCTGGAGAGAGTCGCTCATAGGCCTGACAACCTGCTTCTTCAACCACAACCACCTCTCTCACTTGGAGAGAGTTTTGCACATAATCTTGACAACCTACTTCTTCAACTTCATTCTAGCACAAGGAGGAAAACTACAAGGCTCAGTAGGGAACATACAATGGCAGCAAGCCACACTCAGCCAAGGAACTGCATGGCCACAACAACCCATATTTATAAAATAGATGGCATAGACATTTACGGAATGTTCAGGCTTCACAGAATATGTGGCTCAGTCCAAGGGCTTTCCACTGGTTTCAGGGTGCGTGACAAGGAATTAACGCAGAGGTCAATCATAGAGAAAACAGGATATACGATGGATCAGACCACGGGTTTTCCCACTGAGTTCAGGATGCATGACTAGGAAACAATGCAGAGTTTGATCACATAGGTTTCAGGTTCCGACTCTCCGATGGAAGAATGGACAGAACGAACCACCTTCCTGTGATGGTTTCCTTCATTGTGTGTGGGTATGCAAATGCAGACACAGAGGCAAAACTAGTTCAGACATCCCCCGATCCCAGTGAACTCAAGTGGAGGATGATAGAATAGGAAGTGAACCCAATAGTGTTGGCTTTCCAGCTATAACTACATGTGCCGAGGTTGACACCTGTCTTCCTACAGTCGCATGCACTCCACTTAACATATGCTCCTTTTCCAAGAACATAGGACAACACTCAACATGTCCACCTTAGCCTTCAGGAATTAATATTAAAATATTAGTGCTTTAGAGGTAAGCCCCCTGGCTTAGCCCCTAGGCCCAAACACTTAGCCCCCTCCCTTGCCCAACCTTGTGGAAGCTTATTCCCCCATCACTCTTTCTTCATGGTCGGTCTACACACAACAATGTGTATATTTTTATTAATGATTTTGCATAATTACATATACAAAATAGGCTCTCTGGCCTAATCACCACATAAGCCTCCTATCTTATTATAACTCATCTCACCCGCCTATCAAATATGCTTACAATTCATAATTACAATTGGGACTCTATCAGGGGATATTACAACTAGGGTTTTACTGAAGACATCTGTAGGTTACAGTACTAGAAGGGTGTGGGCATCCATGGGCCACAGTGGGACAAAGCGTGGATACCCACAAGTTTACTAAAGAAAGAGCGTGGATCTATTGCCAAAGCCGAAAAGTAAATTCATATCTATCATCAATGAAAAGTTGAAGAACTGAGAAGAGGCTACAAGAAGGACTAACAGTGACAAAGTACAACATAGTGTTGGCAACCATACATGATTTTTGCCTTTTAAAAAAATGACAAATAAACAATTCTTATAGTTTCCTACGCTTTGTCATGTAAATATTTGGTGACTTTTAAATTGTAAAAATGATGTTTTGGTTATTCCTAATGTTTTTATTTTTGCGCTTTTATACTTCATTCATGACTGAAAGCATGAATGAAGTATTAAAAACTTCAAATCGTATTTTAATTTAATAAGGCTTGGTCTTGAAAGGTTCAATATGCTTTAAAACCTCTTCTATTGAAGGTTGTTTTGCTTTGAACTCATGAAGGAAACACTTGTTTTAAGACTTTCTTTGGATTGAAAGTTATACCTTGATACTTTGCATGCCAAGAATCAATTGACAAATATACTATAGGTCAATTTCATAAATAAAGATTCATGGTAAGTCGACTTTGGTTTTAATTTTCGATAGGCTTTTGGTTTGTAAAGAACATCCTCTCCTAACCTTAGCAACTCGACTTCACCCTCTGTATTTGATGAGATTCAAACACACCCGATCATATCATGTACTATGTTTGAGGTGGCAATTTGAATCGACAGGCCCATCATTCCTAGTTAAAGTCTCGGGTTTTGTATTTACTCTTGGCACTCATTTCGCAAAACACCCAATTTTCGTGGTATGAATCCCCTCATACTTTTATTCTGGTCGCGTTAGGGTATTGATGAGTTTTATCCCTTTGGTTCTTGCTCTAGTTTCCTCTATTTTTGAAACCCTTCGTACTCGCAGTGAACTTTGTTGGCCTTTGTGACTGCTTGTCCAGACCCTAATGGCCCCTGTCGTCCGTGTCGAACCAAACGGCCTCCAAACCCTATTTTTGTATGACGATGTGAGAGAAGACCTTAAAAATCAGGGTTGGGTTGTGTTTCTTGAGAAGTTTCAGGGTTACAATCTGCAAGCAGCCCAAGAGTTTTCCCTCATGTTTGATGGATACCGAGCCAAATAGGTGATGTCCAATTAGAAATCACTGAGGAATTTTTGAGCAAGGTGATGGGCCTTCCCCTTACCGGGAAAAAATGGTTTAAGAATTCCAAGTTGGAGAAAGTGCCATGGGCTATGTTCTTCACCTCTCGAAAAGTTCAGTGTTGCGACAAAGGTATGTCGATTTCTCTCTTGAAAGATAGATGGCATGGGTTATTAGCTATGTTGAGGCAATTCGTCACTTGTGAGGGATGCTACGAGCTTTTTTTTCTTTACAATATAAGGTTGTTAATGCACTTCATTGGTTTTCAGTTAAATATGTCATTTTATTTATTGAGGAGTTTATATAAAATGTCTAAAAGATATAAAAGGCAGAGTGTGAATTCCAGTTTATTCCATCATGGGTTAATTAGGTTATTGTTAGTATATCATTTGGAATTACAGGGCAATGATTGGGATACCTTCCTAACTTGCAATGGCTTCACCACAGTTAATCCTGTAGAGATGCCTATGATTGATAAACCTATGTTGGAAAAACCCCCTGTTCTTTCTAGCGACAGACCAGTTCCTATATGCCTAGAACCCTGTGTTAAGGATATGTTTGATGAGCCTATGTCTGAGAAACAAGATACTAACCCAAGAGTCATTGAATTTCATGAGCGTGATCAACACGTCTTCCCTAACACCTTTGCAAAGACCGTAAACAGACCCTCGCGCAAACCATCAAAAAATGACTCGGATATAGGGTTTAATAACAAAAGGGCAGGGACATAAATATCAAGGATCCTATGAAATAAATCTAACTCTCATATGAACTCGATCAAAGTGATCGAGGTCCATGAGATCTCCGATTATGAGATTGATAAATTCTTGGCAAGGGAAGACCCAAGTTACCTTAAACCAGATCTCAACCAGACCTACGATTTCATAAACAATCTGTCACCGTGCCTGAAACATAGTGAAGTTTTTCCAAGGATCAAACTCGATAAAGAACCCACAGACGACAGTGATATCGTTTTGATGCACAACCATGGGTTTCCTCAACCAACTATTCCAGATCCACAGTGTGAGGTGTGTCTACATTGGGTAAGCAATTATTACACAAATATCCCTCTCCTTCAAGCGAAGATCAAAAACCTCACAGCTCAGATTGAATCGTTGACAAGCGGAAACCACAAACTTAAAATCAGTGCACAAAGGCAAGTGAAACACTTGAAAAGGACTAGAAATGTCATTATAAAAAATGTTGAGTGTGTCAAAGCAGTGATCAATTCTGAAATTGTATGAGTCGAATTTAGTATTTGGTTGAAAGGTAAAGATTTGTTTTTATTTTAGTGGTACTTTTATTAATTAATTTGGATTGAATTAGGTTTTCTGTTTTTTAAAATAAGACTAGCTACAGAATCAGTAGATTCTGTAGCCAATCAATTCTCATGAAAATTTTGGGAAAATATTGTTTAAAAAAATAAATAAATAAATAAAAATGTCCAATTTTTCCATTTCGTTTTATTTCAAGATATTATACATCTTGTGGTGATCTCAAGAGATGGAGTATTTCTAGGCTCAATTAATTAGCCATTCCTTTTGGCTCATTTTGTAAAACAGAAACAAACTTTTTATAATTTTGGGAGATGCAGTTTGATATGGAGTGATTTTATTACCCTCTATTTTTGTAACTAGTAAATCATTTTGGGATTTGATCCTATCCTGGAAGATATGATGCTTAGTTTGAATGAACTCTTTAAATACTACAGCATTTTGTAATGAAAGTATCCTAGCCTGGGGCAGAAGATGGATGATTAATTGATAGACTTTAATGGAACATCAATACACATTTTGGTTGAACCTTCTTGTAGATGTTGTCTTCATTTAAGTTTTGTTTATCCTGATATGATAATAGGTTTTGATAGTTTAAGTATTCAAGATTTATTATGTTTTTGGATAATTCCTTTATAAATGTTGTCCATAAGTGATGCTTCATATATTAACCATGTGATCATCTATTTAGCTTAAATGACAGGATTTCTCCTTAATTTTTGTTGAAAGATTAAATGCAATGTTATTGCTATCAGATTTTTCTTAATGTAATTGCTTGCAATCATAATATCACATTAACTATTTGTATCACTCTTTCTGTTATTAAAACTCAACTGCCAACACAATTGTTTTTCATTTATTCAGAACAGATTTAAGGTTCATTGCAGGTTTCCCTCCTAGACAAGGTGGTTAGATGTTCTCTGATCGTACAGATGTTTGGATGCATATCACTAGTTCGCTAACAGGTTAGCTCATTTATATTTTTTTGTTATTTTTTTATCACTGCAATTCAAATGTGTGGTTTGGCTTTTAACTATCCATACGTTTCTGTTTCATAGCATTTTCCTTTATTAGTTTAAGATTTATAAAGAAAAAACCAAAAATATGTTTATGTGCTTTCTTTATCTGCTTCTTCAAAGCAGTCATTTTTCACATTGAGTTTCGTAAGTTTAGATTAAAACTTGCAGTGCGTATATCATGTATATAAAAAGTATAAGTATATATGTTATTTAAATATACCTACAATAGTTACATATGTACATATTTATATATAGTAATTTGTAATTAGTTATTTATTAATTTTCTTTTATTTGTTTCTTTAGAACCCTTAGATTGGCTAATGGAGCCATTAAACTCGTCAGAAAGAGTTACACCAAACTACTTGGGTTATTTAAACAACCCCGGACCAGAATCATTCTTCCAATTGACGGACGGTCAATTTTGTTCGTCAACACATAGCTATCTATAGTAACAAAAGGTATTGTTAGCACTAAGAATCATACTCAGAATGCCATGACTGCAATCCCAATACCCATCAGAATATATAGATAATGTTTATATCAAGGTGACAAATGGATGAGGAAAACTCAGAGAAAGTGTCAGTCACATAAGTAAATCCCAAAGTATAGACCAACAAGTAAGGCTTTAGACAACTTTGAATCAGAGTTTTAAAGATTAAATGAGGATGGAATATCAGATAAGAAGTGTAGAATATATCTATCATCTACATTAGGTAGCATGATATTTATTTGAAGAAGACTTTGTGAAATGAGAACCTCTCAAGACAAAGAGAAAAGCTCTGATATATTTGCAAGCATTATCACAATATAACATATACTAAAATAAGGATGCAACCACCTAAAAGAATCATTCACTTAGCTAAAATCAAAGTAAGATAACAATGAAGAGATAAGGAAAAATATTGATTTCCATTGACAAAGTGTCTTAAATTTCGTTTACACAGTAGGAACAAAATTTATGTTATATGACAATATCAAAACCAAAGGTATCTCCCATACCATTCCAACCTGAAAAATTAAATGAATTTTAAAAGGGTCGATTAGCAAGGAAGAGAAAGAAAGAGGGTAGCAAACAGTCTGCAAAGTCATTCCATTAGGCATGGAGTCAACACATCCTACAGATCAAAGGAACTCAAGCTCGTACCAGACCAAAAGGGATATAATTGATGGATGGAGGTATAAAAAATATAACAAAAAGAACAATATCATCAGGCAAATATCCTCTCTACAAAAATGACTTAAAAGATAACTAGAACAAAGATCATGAAAGGAGGCAATTACTACAAATCATTTGCAACTCATGAATCTCTTGCCTCATGAACAACCATTGATCTTCAATGCCTGCAATTCCATTCAAGCAAGATGACAAGTTAAAATGATAATAAAGAACAAAAATTCTGATAAACAACTCTCATGAATCTCTAATGGAAGAAATGTTAATTACAACATTCCCTCGGGCTTACAATTGAGCAACTAAACTTCTCCTCCAGCTCTCTCCTCTCTTCAATCACGAATCCAACCATTTCCTTCTCAAAATACATTTCATTTATAGGCAATGATATCTATATACCATAAGGAGGTCGAAACCAAGGAGATACATAGGATCCTCCTTCATTTAGGAGTCTTGTTACAAAATATTCCAACGAAAACTTAACAAAATCATATTTTCCAGGATCTTGCCTATTGTGGTAAATGCCTCTTCAAACATGTCATACTGATTGATTAAAAGATGGAACACATGTCCCTCATATAAAAATAAATCCTAGGATACCATTCGAACCTTCCTTCATAGTTGGAAGCCTTCCCATAGCTCGAATTTGTCAAACTATTAGAGTTCGCAACGCCTATGACAACATGCACTGCGAACTTTCCTATAGGTGATGTTTTTTTCTTTTCTCCAAATATACGAACTGGGTTAGGATGAATGATTGGAAGCAAGTTCAAAACACCATGTTTTACCTCCACACCAAATTTCAGAGGAACCCAGATTGGAAATCAAAAGTTACAAGCAAAACATGCCTTTGTTGTGTGCTAATTGTTTACAAACTATCAAAAATACTAGTTCGCAGCGTCGGCATTGTGAACTCTCCTGTAGCAGCCCGTTTCACTTGAAAACACCTTAAAGTATTCCAAAAACCATCTCCATTTCCACCAATTGTTGTAACAACTCATGATCTTGGTATATGACTAGAAGAGAACATCCCATGAGCTAAATATGGTTTATAAGGATAACCATCCTCAAATCTTCAAAAATGTATAAACAGGAAACTTGTCAAAAACTGATATTGTTGAAAGAAGTTCAACTTCTTCATTTTCTAACTCTGAAGCTACTCCTTTGTGAGTCTTCCTTTGTTGTTGATTGTCCATAAATACTGTATGAAGAAAACCTTACTGCAATATTAAATGTTTGTTAGATGTGAAACAAGAGATACAAAGGATTAGGATTTTGATGACAAGACTTTTCCAATAGGATAATCCTGTGTAGAACTTATGTACATCTCAACTCATTACACATCCACTAATAAGACAAGGCGTTATTGAAATAGAAAGGCTAAGGAAATACTACTGAGAATTATAATGAAGGGAGACAAAGGCAGGTCTCTGCAAAAATAGGTTTTTTATCAGCATCAGAATTTGTTCACAGCATCACTACAATTGAAAATTTCAAGTCGGCTTCCATAGATGATCAATTCCACACTATAGAATAGATAGGAGTGTAATAACTTGTTAATATTTCATCTTTAGAATGATGTAGAAGACGAGTTTTTAAAAAGTGCTAGAACATAGGGTTCACGACGTTGGATTTACAGCACAGAGTTCACAGCACCAAGAGGAAAGCCAGCCAAAACCCCTTTCTCGACCCTCAAACAAGATGAAAACTCTCATGGAGTACTTGGTGAACCTAGGCTTGATACTAATGTATCTTTGCACAGATATGTTTGCAATTTGTCCAACCTCTAAATCTTCCTCTTCTTCAGCTAGTTTGCAGTGCATTGGTGTTTTAATTTTATCTTTCAAATGCCAAACTAGGTTAGGCTGAATTTTTGTTAGCAGACCAATGTCAATATCATCGTCCTCCAAAAAACATTTCAGAAAAACCCACATCAACGTTCAAAAGTTATAATCAAATCTTTAGAAGACTCTTCTATAGGAAATGAGTCTGCAGCGAAGTTCGCAGTGCCTATCACCAGTTCGCAATGCCTGATTCAAACAATATTTTCATGCTCCGAGGAGACTTTTAGGATGTCTAAAGACCTGATCCTTGAAAATTTGTTAAAAATAGGCTCTAAAAACAATGAAATCCCTTAGCATTACAAAAATGTAATGATGGAAATGAATTAATGGAGCACTTGAGTACGATGTGAACTCTCCTAGTGAGTTGTCATCACATACTATTATCTTTAACTTGATATTTAAACAGATGGATGATGACAAAGAGAACCTTTTATACAACTAAGAGGTGACATGTCACGGTAATGATGTAAGGATCAAAGGTGTGACTCAAAAACAAAACCAAAGTGGTTCTTTTTTAACCCTACAATTCTATGTTATAACATATAGGTCAATAGAGGATGGCATGCTCCTTGTGAGCTACCAAGAACATGTAGTTCCAGTGCCTTATCCATCCCATCTCTGCAATATGTATTATGTTTATGTCTTAAAAGAACCTCTGATCATTTATTGAAAACTAAAAAACACTCGTTGCAAAACAAATGCTTGCATAGAAAACTTATTTATATACATTCCTACACTAATCTATCCGGCTGAGCTTCTTTGCTTAATTGAAGTCATAATTCCAATGCATCTAGGTGAGTATCGAATTGATGAAAACAACTCCTTCCATGCAATTGTTCAAAAGAATTTTCAAGTGATATGAAGCTTGCAGCAAGAGGTTAGTAAGCAATAGATACTTACAACTATGATCTGAAATCATACCAACAACTGGATCATTAGAAACCTTTGAAAAATATAACTCTGTAAAAATCCACATGATCATCAAACTTATGAGGAGACATTTCTAATGGGTTAAGAAAACCATATTGCTCCTCTGTGAAGGTTGATTCATCAATAAAATGATGGTCCTCATATACTTTACAGCTACTCATATGTGGTTTGATGTTTGTTGCAAGTGTAGGTATATAAATGATAGTCATTTCCTCGTTGGTCCTTGGAGTTTTCTTCTCATCAATAGGTCATAAAGAGAATTCCAACTGTTGCTTCAATTCTTCCTTATCTCCTTCATTGTATTCCCATGTCTCAGAGTCAAAATTGTCACATGTTGATATATTGATCTGCTCATTATCATTTGAATACTCAAAGGAAACAATTTGATTTTCATGACAACTTAAAACAGTAGATACATTTGATACAATGTCAAAAGTATCTACATTCTGACTATCACTTTGAAGATCATAAACCTCTTGATCATAATGAAAATTGTATTCTACTGCAGCATACTCTTTATGACCATTTGATCCTTTACTCAGCAAATCAAATTCATAACAACATTCTTGATAAAGGAAATCAGCTGCAAATTTCTCTTTGCAAAACAAACGAAATGCAACATGAAAATGTCTTAGTGAAGTAATACAAGCAACAGGGAGTAATATAAACCAATCAAGAGCTGCTCCATCTAAAGAGTATGTAAACAATTTGATGAGGAAATCTTGATGTATAAATTTCAGCGTAAGTGCAAGATACCAGATATATAAAATATGCAAAACAGAATTGAAATGCTAGAAATGACAGAATAATAGTAAAATATCCAGCATAATCTTCACAATACACAGAAATGATATACAAAATAGCAACAGAAATAGCACTTTGAATTAGATATCAATGTTCACAGGCCTCTTCGAGGGGGCAACCTCCAGTTGAGCAGCTCTCTGTTACAATAATCTCCAAGCTAGGGTTTTTCATATCCTCGACCCTTATTTATACTAAATATGTCTCTTAAGAGAAGCATCTAGAGGAAGATCCTTCTAGAAAGCGGAAGCTTCTATTAGGTATTCTTACATCCGCCTTATTCTATTTTATTGAAAGGTCTTATTAATATTGA
>CBVK0102396598.1:0-24676 GCA_900067695.1 Picea abies
TATTGAAATGCAAAGAACTATAATAATGGCATAAACATTAACAGTTAAAGGGGCTTTGTGAGGCATTACAAATCATTCGAGGCATGTTGTTCACGTATTTGAAGGAGCAACCTTAAGGAGATGTTGACACATCAATTTGAACCTAAATCAAACCCTAAAAGCTATTCTAAGAGGAGTGCCCTAACTCTAGGGTTTATGACTATCTTTTATTATTAGTTTATTGATTAGGGTTAGGTTTGAAAGTTATAAATAGAGAAGAGAATTCATTTGCTAAAGGAAAGGTTGGAAGACAGGGAATTCCTCTCCAAGCACTTAGTTGATTATCTTTGGAAGGATTGGAAGAAGGACAAGTCCAAGTAGAGGTTTTCATCTATTTTATACATTTTGTGGGTTGATTTGATGGCTGGAAATTGGTCAATCAATCACCAGTGCAAGCTTTGAAAAATGACAATTTTTCTCCAATAAGAAGACATTAGGGTAGAGGTTTCACCCTCCCTTTCTCCTACTATAATCATTGTTCATTTTGTGGATATTGTTGTTGTAATTTATGCATATCGAGAGGTCATGGTTGTCCCTTTCATGGTCATAGTGCATTTTAGTACTTGGTTGTTTTGTATTTGTTGTGAAGTACGTTTTTGGAAGGGACCTCCTTTAATTTTCTGCATATTGAAGAAGATTTGTGTGGCTAGTTAGAATATATTGTTTATAGCCTAACTACGTCATTTTATCACATTCGAACCCTCTTGTTCATTGATCTTTTGACCCATAACCCAATTGGACAGGCATCGATCTTGGCAAATTCCTACATCCATTTTATTTTAAAGAAAATATTAAAAACAATATTTTTTAGGGTTTTCCCTCTTTGCCACAAAACAACTGACTTATAGCAAGAGGAAGTGTTGTTGTGGTGACACTAGGCAATCTTCTTAAGTGCCCCTAGGATTGCACTTTGTTAAAGGACTTTGCAATATTTGAAGTGCACGTTTGGGAGGTAACAAGATGCACTGATATTCTTGTGATTTCTCATACCTATTTCCAAGTCAAAACTTATGGTTGTCACAAGTGTTAGGATTGTTTTTCTCCCTGTGGTTGTGCCCCTCTACCAAAAAAACACGTTAAATTCTCTCTACTAAGGCTCAAAAAGCTTTAATTCCATACATGGATGAAAAGATTGGCCCATTCTCTGAAATTACTTGAGAACTTGGTCTTTCAAATATGTTTGTTAGTCATGTTTCTCTTTCGATTTCTTTTACTTTGCTCCTAGTTTTAGGATTTATTTCCCGCCGTAGTTACTTTGCTTTCTGTAATTTAAATTTAAAAACAAAAATCATAAAGCTGAAAACGAATCCGACCGGGAGTGTCATAAACTTGAGGGAACTCCAGATTGAGGGTTTTATTCTGGGATACCTGTATGTGTTGGCGAGAGTTTAAAGCCCAAGTCAACACTATGTGGACAAATAAAAGCAACGAACAATCTCATCTATGAAGAATAATTCACTACGATATCTTTATATCATGTCAGCGCAAAAAGTTAGTATACACGATAAGATAGTAATATGCATTTCTGGCTCCATTTCCATTTCCAAAGAAAATATTGCTTATCGAATTCAATCTGCTGCTGTTTTCCTTGAGCAAAGTTTCATCTTACAAATCCCAAGAAAATTAAAAAAAATACACCAAATAATTGAGAAAAACTGATTATAATAATAATAATAATTCAGCAATTTGATCGGTAAATCCTACAGAAGTATACATACCCTACCCCTCTGGATTTGAACTTGTGACGTCTTAAGAGAAAACACATGTTCTTAACCATTAGACCCACTCAAACTATATAGCCAACTGAGAAAATATCTTTAATGTGAGTCCTAATCTTGTTTAGTGTAATCCAAAGCTTTTGTTACATACAACAATTTAACATAACTGCTGGGCAGTTAGAGCAGTTAGTCTTTGCCTGCAGCAGTTTTGGAAGGTTTTAGTGCCAGTCCAGTTCTCTTTCATAGGGCAGTGTTTCAGCTTATAGGATGCAGACTGACGTTATAAGATCCATGACAATGGTAACACTTGATGGTAGAGAAAGAAAGAAATTTTACTAATATCCACAAATAACCAAATTAGGTTAATGGGACTCAAAAGTAGATTGAGCAACAATGACAATGTGGAGCAGCTAAGGCATCTCTTGAGAAGGAAAGGAACCTTGACAGAAGTCACATGTGAGAAGCAACTGTTAATGTGAAAGAGCTGGAGAAGAGGCAGGTTGCATACTAGATTATATACAGGTTGAATGTGAAAAGATCATGCAGAAAAATGGTCCGTCACATTACAAATCTTGGTACCTGGCAGATTGTTATTATTGAAGCTCTGTGGATTCTCTTACTATTCCTTGTTTCTGATATTGGCAAACTTTCGAATAGTTTTTTACTTGTCCTGAAATAAGTACCTAATTAGAGCTTCAGTGATGGTTGATCACTAGTCATGTACCTTTTGTAACAGGAATTACATGTCTGATAAAATGAAATTGCATTTCGATATTTAAAAAAAGGTGAAAGAAATAACATGAGTCTTCGGATGAACTAAAATGGCATAGCATGGCCCTTCTAGATTTATAGGATCTTCTCCTAGAATCTACTACAAAATTTTCAGATATCTGCAGCTTTCCTGCGGCCGCCAAATTCCCTATCTGTTATTAAGTTTCTGGCCTTTTAGATGCCTTTGTGTTTCTGGATTTTCATAAAGCGAATAATTGCATCACCGTGGCAGGAGTGAAATGCTTAGAGCAGCAAATCTGATTTACTGATACTTAAACAGAACACTAACACCAAATGAGATCATACTTGTGCATCTCTTTTCAACATTCTCCTATTAAAATATGTTGCACTCGAAAAGTGCTCAAGCATCTGAACTTGAACTCAACTCCCTTGGACTCTTAATCAACCTATCAATGGGGACTGCCAACGTGTTACTTTTAAAGCCTTTCTGAACTGCACTCTCAGGGAAAGCTTTCTGTTTCTTGGAATGCAAACCCGAACAGAGTACAGCTATTGCACTTGAAGTGAACGAGGCTTCAGGAAATAGACAGGGAAACATAACTGCCCCCAACAAAGGAGGATCATAATACTCGACAGGCAGAGTAGTTTTTCCATGGTCAAAAGTGAGATCGGAAGAGCTCTTTTCAACATTCTCCTATTAAAATATGTTGCACTCGAAAAGTGCTCAAGCATCTGAACTTGAACTCAACTCCCTTGGACTCTTAATCAACCTATCAATGGGGACTGCCAACGTGTTACTTTTAAAGCCTTTCTGAACTGCACTCTCAGGGAAAGCTTTCTGTTTCTTGGAATGCAAACCCGAACAGAGTACAGCTATTGCACTTGAAGTGAACGAGGCTTCAGGAAATAGACAGGGAAACATAACTGCCCCCAACAAAGGAGGATCATAATACTCGACAGGCAGAGTAGTTTTTCCATGGTCAAAAACTTCCGAACTACTTATCTTGCCCATTAGCCCGAGAAAACAGTTTGTGTCCACTGCAAGCTCTTTGGATATATGTTCGCTATCTAAAGTAACCTGCAAACTGTTAAAAGAAGCCTTCTCTGCTCTATCGATTTCCTTTTCTCCAGTAAAATCCTTTCGACTATAAAGGCTAGTTCCTTTAGATGCATTGTTCTCCAGTACTAATTTTGATATCTTCGATTCCATTCCTATCCTTCCAAATAGTCTGCTGTACAGTAAATGGGCCTTACCCCTCCTCTCCATGAAACTTATATTTCTGGCCCAAATCTCTCCAATTGTCACTATATCAACACAATTTTGATTATTTATATCCAATACTCCATCTAAAAGGATTTTCTTGACTGGTGAATGACCTAATCCAGATTCCGACAGTCTGCTATGCTTTTCCTCCAGACAACAATCAGAAAAATTGTGAGAATACAAACATTGATGATCACCATTGCTAGCAGGGGACAATACTTTCTCTGAAATGGATTTAAAGGTTTGCGTCCTCTGAGAAATAAGATCTGAGATATCTGGAAAAGTTTCATCCATTTTCATGGACATAAAAGCTGTGTTGTTCCCCTCTTCCATGAAGTCTAGCTTCCTTATATTATAGCACTCTGGTAGGAAGTTTACCAATTCTCTGAAGGCCTTATTCTCCTTTTCAACTGATGTGCAGCTTTCTACTTTCCATCTGGGTGAATGAATCCTACTTAGAACTGGAGTGCTCTTCTCACTTTCTCCATCTGTTTGGAGTAATGGAAAAAAGAATTCCCCAGGCTCTTCATTGGACATGCCACTTTTAGAAAGATCAAATCCTTCCTTGCTGTTATCATTACTTAACGAAAGTAAATCAGCCAACTCAGTCAGGAGCCGCTCTTCTTCTGAAGGTGAAATATTACCTTTATAAAGTAAGTCCTCTGGAGACTGCAATGTGTCCACATCATCTTGCAATGTTTCATTTTCATCTTGAACTTCTGGTAATACAAGTGAAGCTTGATTGCAATGGTCAGAAAATATTTCATGGAATACACTTTTGGTATTCTGTACTATATTGTAATCTGAGAATGGCATATCTCCAGTTTTGTTCTTTCCATACCATCGCCAGTGTCTCTGAATTTTTAGGACAGCAGACTTCATATATTTGTATTTGGACTTGGCTACAAACATACGGAAATAGGCTTGTATAACGATTACAGCCCTTTCCCTCCGTAATGAACTGGAAAACTTGCATAGCTTAAGAATATAATTGCGGGAACTGAAAGCAGATGAATGTCTTCTATTGTTGTTTACTGAAGAAGATTGTCCTGCCTCAGAAATTGAGGAAGTGGAAGTAAAAGAAAAGCTATTTCTCTTTTTATCTTCAAATGTTAAATTATGTACATAATTAATTTTTCCAGTGTAAGAGTGATTGGCACCTTGCCCTTTCAAACCAGTAGATGTCTCTTGCAGCCTTTGTAAAATAGCAGTTTGATGTGGTTTTTTGCCGCCATTCTTGATAGCCTGCTTATGCTGTAGCTGCCTCCTGTCCTGCATCATTAATCTCCGTGTGGCATCTTTCTTGGAAGGAAGATGATTACCAATATCAGCCAAGACAGGTCGATTTGAACATGTACTCATGTTCTGCACAGGCATTGTTGATGACTTTGGTTTACCTGAAAGCAGGATCATGCATTAATTTCATTTAACCAATGCTATTGCCAAGTTGAAAAGAGGTGCAGTACAAGTTTCAATGTTGAAAATGCTAACCAATAATACGTGGGAAGCTGCTTTTGTAAGAATCAAACATTGATGGAGGTTCAAGGTGATTCTGTTCCAGCCACTTATAGATTTCAGTCCAGTATTGTCTTGTGCTGTCTTTCTTCAGTCCCTCAGGTCCACCTTATTTAGTATTATTTCAAACATTTATACAAACTTTGTCAGCTGATTGGTACTCCAATAAGAAATTGAGCACAACAACAACACTTATAGATTCAAGATATATGCATAGAAAAGTTTGCACGAGTCCTTTCTATTATCAATTTTACATCTTTTGATGCATGTGAAATAACCATTCAGGTTGACCCTAAGTACCACCAGTGGAACTACTGAATATAACACCATATACAACCTATCCCTCTGTTTTTACAACTATTAAACAGTGAAGTAAAATTAAAATTGATCCCTCTCAAGTCTCAACTGCATCAGTCCACAACTACTAATGGCAAAATAACTGCCTCTATATACTGTTCATAAACACCAAAATTTTAATGAGTGAAAAACCTCTTGCACAAAGCAACATTTGGATCATACTAGCAAGACAAGCACCTTCAAATTATTAATGACACCATTGTGCAGACATGAAGATAATGGACACCTAACACCTGACTCAATCTTAACTGTGTTACTACTCAAACTCTCACTAAAGTTCTAACATTTGTAGGAGAGCCTAAGAGCAACTACTAGGCAAGCCACCCACTTTCACCTCGGTGGTCTTGCCTCTCTCTTTAAGGCTAAGAAGAGGTTTTTCCTAACCTAAGGAGGGTGTTCCCGATTGGTCTTTAATTTCCTTTCTCATAAAATTTCAATTTCTTCCTCTCTTCTTTTTTGGTTTGATTAAGCAATCTAGGGTTTTAAATTCGATATATCTTCAGTTCTTTCAAGTCTTGAGCTAAACTTTCTGATCTAGATGGGCTTGGTATTTTCATTTGCAAATCACTTTAACTGTTCATTTCTATCAGTATTTGCAAACAATTTATTTACTAGATCTAGTAATTCGATAGATGAATACACACTAGACTAGTTGATTTTGCTAAAGATCAAGTGAATACAGCAGCTCTTTGGTTTGTTTACATTGATCTAAATTTTAGCAAGTAAAGTTTCATTTTCTAAGGGTTTGAAAGCAATCTGCTTGGCAAAGATACACAACGAATTGGTTAAAACTCAGTCACCATTGCAACATTTTGTGTCCTGAATACTCTAAATCCACTCAAGCAACAAATCGATGCACCTTTGGGCTGGATGCCTTGCTCCTTCAGCCTGACGTCACCCCCCAAAATCTGCCTAAGGTTTTCTAAATGTCATAAAAAAACTTGCTGGTTAAATTCTGGGTGAATATACTTCATGTGCAGGTTATCTGTGATGGGATTTTCTGTTTTAGTCTTGCTGGATGTTTGAGGAATAACATGAAATTGCATGGGCTAATGAGATCAATTCGTTCTTCTTTTCACTGTTGGTCACAAAATTTTCAGTTAATATTGCATCTGTGGATGGTGTAAACGTTCCAAATAATTAATTTGCAAACACATTTGTGGGCAGAATCTGCTTGAACTTCTTCCTTTAAACACTGTTCACTACAGCATTGGAAAGTAAATTTAAGTCTGAATGACTTTAAGTTCTCTGTGGATCAAATTTAATAACAGGTGCAAATTTGAACTTTAAATCCATTAAAACACAGCAAGCCCTTAATTCTGTTTTGAAGGTCTGAAGGTTTGACATAAATCTGTGGGCAACGTTTGAGATATTTTTCGAGTAAGCTGTGCTAAAGGATTCATCATAATATCACTTATACATTGGTTAAGGAACATGACTGTGGTGCTCTATAATAGTAGTCTGTGGACAGCTTCTTAGCATCTCCACATAGTACTATCGGAAGCAGTCTCTGGTTGGGTTAGCACACTTAATGATACATGATAAATGAAATTAATCAATACTCATGCATAGTGCTGGTGTAAGGCAGGATTTGATTTAAAACTTGATGGTTGAAATTTGGTGACTTTTGATGCACACAAACAGTGCCACTTGGCAATTATAACATATCTAAATCTGTTTGGAAAACCTGGTTCATATAACGTTGCCTTGGTGTTTCTAATAAATGGTTTCAATTGTTACTCTGCACTTCGAAATCTGAGAATCCACGTGATTTAAATTTTTGGGAATCATACTTGGTACACTTAATGAGTCTAACTTGCAAATGTGTTGAGATTTGAGCATTTTTTGAGAACTGTCTAAAGGGTGATCTCTCAATTTCTTTAAAACGATTTGACAAATTCATGAGGACAAATTTGTGGATTTCACCATCTTTAGCTCAAATTGCTTAAACTCTCCAGTTGAGTTTCTTGTTTTCCATTTTGAACATTATATGATCTATTTGCGCATAAAACAATTTTATTCACCATAAGGCAAACTGATCATTGGCAAGATTTATAAGTCAATTCATATGTTTGTCGAGTCCCTTTGTCATCTTATATCTAGAGTGAGTCTGGATGAGGGTCAGTTTGTTGAACATTCCAAAACATTTGAGTCCATTAGTAAGGGTAGAGTTGAAGAGACATAGGAGAGTCTTCAGTCATCTTGTATTTTGTCTCTTCATTACTTTCCATTTGAGACATCTGCTATGAGTTAGTCATCCCCTTCATCCAATGATAGGGACATGGTACCATACATCCTATAGCTTTTTGAGTTATCACTTCATGCTGAGGGAAGAGTTTACATCATTGCTTTTCTTTTCAGCAGGTCATCCCACATCGGCTCCAACACATCATCTGGGGGTGATCCAAAAGTGGAGCACCTTGATGGTCGTTAGCCTCATTGGCGGTCATTTCACATTTGACAAGGTTGATCATCATTGGGCCTTGATCGAATGATCTTTGTCAGTGTTCAACTTCAGTACATTCCTAGTGACAGGTTGTGCTCGTACCTTAGGGCCCATTAGCCTTATTAGTGGGTTCCTTCGCACTTGGCAAGGGTTTACATTAATAACATTTAACTAGGTAACTCTCTCCCACGTGTCGACTTCAACACATTTTCCATGAGTGTACATGGTAGGTGGAAGTAGGTAGTATATTTGGATGAGACCCACTTTCAACCAATCAGTGGGAGGATTGTATCTATTTTTGACTCCATTGACCATTGGATAGACATTTTGGATCACAGGTCAGCTTACAGGACATTTCTCTTCTACAAACATGCATAAGGGTCTATTGGTATGTTTCTCCATTTTTCTCACAGAGTATTATTCACAATTTTCAGACACAAAGATTCACAAGTTCTCGACATCCCGTAGAGGGATCCCATCCCCTTGAGTCACCATTGTTAACTCCTGGATTTTCTCACTTGCAAATCTTGAGGGTTAAGAGCTAGCATGTCATATTTGGTTGACATTTAGATATTTTTCCCAGAGATAGCTTAGCGTGAGCCAAGGTTGGTTCATGTATTTAGGTATAGGATTGGTTTAGTGGTGTTTCTTGCTTCAGAGACAGGACTTTACACAAGTTTTCATGGATAGATAGAGATGTCTATTTTTAGCATATTCCCTACTTTTTAGGAAACAAAGATCCGAGGTCCAGATGGAAGTTTTGATCACATATTCAGATTCCTTGCAAGCTCATGATTCCAATGACCCTTTTTCGAACGACATGCAAGCAACTTACTATTTATAGTAATTGGAGATCCAGGTTTTAGATGACGATGCCAAGTACATATCCGGGTTCTTTACATAAAATCAAATCCGATGAGCCCATTTTCATTGCCATGCGAGGAGTTTTTATTTTTAGTAGTGCCTATTTTTAGGCATACTATATTTGGCATGGTTCTCCTAGCAGTCCCAAACATATTTGGTCTTTTCATATTTTCGGCCTGACTGCTATTTTTAGCATGTCTATTTTAGCAGGGAAATTATTAGCAGGTGTGGTCACCATGCAGGGTGACATGTGGCAGGTCCAAATTTCTACATCGCACAGCTTCAAAGTGTGACATACGACACATACATGCATGAGGATATTAGGCACTTTGCTTGAGGACATGTGGTGCATCTTTCAAGTTGAGATGAGTTGGTGCATGGTTGGCATGGATAGTTGGTAAGCTCAAGTTGAGTAAAGAGTTATTTTCACTTCTCCTACTTAACTCCTTATCCCTCCTACTTCACTCCCTCTCCCATACTTCTCCTCCTTCCCATGCACATATCTCCCTATTTCTTAGCACATATTATCCTTATTCTCTCCCCTCTCCCTATTTCCTAGTGCAATTCCCTATTTCCTCATGCGCATTATCCTTATTCCCCTCATGCGCATTCCCCCTATTCTATGGCATATTTTCCCCTAGTTAATGCACATTTATCCCTATTTCTTAGAGCATCACTTCTTTAATGTGCATCTTCCTTCTTCCCCTACGCATGGTACCTCCCATTCTTCAGTTGTCTTCAGGTTAACTTAGAGCGCATGTAGGCCATGTAGACTCATCTTCTAGACCAAAACAGTTATACAAGGCGCATGGCTACTCCACTCTACTTTTTCCTTTAATGCGCCTTGCATGAGGGAAGTTATTATTGGGATATGCATCCTGATTCTCCTATATATTGAGGGTTTCTACATTGGTTCCAGGTCGATTTCTTCAACAACAACAACAAGCTATCTCTCTTTCTCTTTCTCTTTTATTCTCTAGCTTTGACTTCTTTGTGTAGAGGTCATCACTATACTAGTTCTTGTTCTTGTTTTCTATGATGCAACCATCCTTTTGGCAAGCGTGGGAATAAGACCTTGTCATGCTCGTATCAAGCTTTCGAAGATTGTTGGTATTGTGTTTGAAATTTATGCATTGTTTAGAAGCTCTTAGCCTTTTATCTTGGTATTATTCAACCATTTAATTGTGCTTTCTCTCTTTTTCATACTTCTTAAAGCTAACGTTGTAGGGAATTCTACCACATCATTTAAAACTATTCAAATAAACCCATGTGGTAGCTAAATCGCTAGCCAAAGGTCATCTTGTGTGTGTATTTTTTGGTTTATTTTGCGGATTTATAGGGAAGATAACGCATACAAAACACTAGGGACACCCCCTGAGATTGGCATGCACCATCCTTAACAAAGAGGAGTTTTTGTCAATGGCACTTAGGGCATCTTCTCCTAGAGTTGCACATATTTCTAGCTTGCTCATTCATAATTTATTCACATTCTTGCAACTGCAAAATTTGTGCTAACAATACCATGATCATGCATACTGAAAGCATAAGTGCATATGTCATCTGAGATGTGAGGGAGGAGATCTGATATACCATGGTTGAGCTAGCACAATCACATATATGAAGGAGAAAATGAGAGAGTTGTCTTAAGTCTGGAGAATATGAGTAAGAGAGCTCATGTAATCAGCAACAAAACACCCTTGTGAAAGGGTGAGGGTGCCTCTGGAAGTAATTACCCCTTGGGGGCCAACAGACTAAATATGGAATTTTGAATGATTGATTTCTTGTAAATGTACTCCATAACATCTTATAATGTGATATGTGTGTGTGCATATTTTCTCAAGCTCCAAACAAGAGAAGGTTTGAGAACTAAGGAAGAATATTTATGATGTTTCTTTGTATACAATTTTGAGAAAGCCTCGAGGGTTGCAGTCACAATCTGGAAATTTTGTTTGTTGGTGGAATGTGAGACTTGCTCGGATTTGTATAGCGCTTCAATACTTATTTAGGATCTAGGTAAGTGTGAATGCATAAATGCTTCCTATCATTGTTCTACATTCAATTCCCATTCTCTCTAAGTGAGCAAAGGCAGGCTAAAACTTAACCATTCTAAGGGACAACATATTCCATTGCCAAAGTCTAACCTTACAGAACTTGGAATGCTTTCATCAAATATTAGAGAAGAGAAAGAACACTGAAGAACCACGATCAACCCATGCAGAAGTAAAAAGAAAAGCATGGCCAACCATTAGCATATGGATTTCTACAATTAAAGATACCTCTTAGTAGCCATTGGAAAATACATCTCTATAGTGAGCAAAGGCGGGTTAAAACTTAACCATTCTAAGGGACAACATATTCCATCGCCAAAGTCTAACCTTATAGAACTTGGAATGCTTTCATCAAATATTAGAGAAGAGAAAGAACACTAAAGAACCACGATCAACCCATGCAGAAGTAAAAAGAAAAGCATGGCCAACCATTAGCATATGGATTTCAACAATTAAAGATACATCTTAGTAGCCATTGGAAAATACATCTCTATAGTGACCTCACCCATTTTTAATCTATACCATAGCTATCAAAACCAGTTGGTTCTAGTTCAGACCAGCCGGTAGGCCCAAAATAGTCCAACTCTGCATAAAAACCGGACAGGGACTAGTTCTTGCCCAAATAGGCCCATTCAGAACAAATCCGAACCCACGGCTACACCAAACCAAGAATGAATAGAAAAGGTATGCTCCCCGATAAACCCTAATCATCGCCTCTATAATCATAATGATAAGCCCCCATCTATTTGCGTCAAAATTTACTCATTGATCATTTGTGAGCATTTGGAGAATTTGGAGTTGTAGAAAATATAGTTGATTCAAAGCAATAGGATGATGACATTGATACCACGCAGAGCCATAGGGTGTTGATGAGGATCCCAATCTAGGGGATAGTTTTGAGGATATGTTGTAGTGATTTGTTGTAGTATGATTTTTTTGGACTCTAGAGGCCATTTAGAGCCTCAATGCTTATGCATTTTGGTTCATGTATTTATCGCACTTGATGTTATTTTGTTATATTCACCCTTACATGCTATATACTTCAGCAATTTTTGCATATTTGGTGTCTAATGGTTTGGATTTATATTGATGTACATGAATATATGATTCTTTTATTAAAATTTGAATATTATGTATTTTATATACGACCGATTTTTTCCTAGTTCTTATCAAGTTCGAGATTTTGCAATTTCGTTTTCAGACCAGTTCCAATTCGGATAATTCTGTTCCATACTAAACACCCCTGGGCAAGCTATATATTTATTAACACTTTCAACCCCATCTTGACCACAATGGGCCAACTTTATGAAATTGCCACTATTGTATGGAACCACATTGGGATGACTAAAGATCTTCGATTGTGAGTCCATCTAGGATGCTCAGAAAGGCCCAAATGATGTGCAAAAATTGAAGAAGTTAATCTTATGTGCCCTATTTTGGTTATGGTTTTGCATAAAGAATGATCCTAATACTTGTTCAATAATTGTTACAATTGTTGCATCGTTCCTTATCTCTAAGACAAATAAGCTATGTTGCACAAAACAAGGGTATAGCGAAAGTTTCCAAAATGAGTACGAGTAGACAAATTCAAAATAGGAAATAGGTAAACGCAAGTATTAAGAAATAGAGAAAATAGATGTTTTAAAAAAAAAATGGAAAAAATACAAAGAAAAAGGGAAATTTTCAAAATGACAAAATAGGGTTATATCTCCTTGAGTTTTGGCATCAAGAGGAAGACATTTCATCATTAAAAATCACTAGAAAATAATTATTGATAGTGCCAAACTACTTGGTTGCACTCACAAACTCCTCTAGCATTACCATTGCACTCACAAACTCCTCTGGCATTACCATTGCACTCTCAAACAACTACTTTGAAGCAGGTCATATGGAAAAAAAGGCTTGTTTACCATCTTCCACCAATTAATAGATGAATAAACTATTTGATACATCCATCTTTAAGGTGTGTACTTAAGGTAAAAAGGGCCTAATCTGATACATTTGAACCTAAAGTATTTGTTGGAAATGTGTTGTAGAAAACTAGTCTTCAAGGGCTAAGATTGCCACTCATCAATCAAATTATAAAGGTGTTGTCTTATGGATGAAATGCGCTTCCAAATCTGCAACTTAGTTGATTGAAGAAAGGAGAACAAGTGCAGAAATAAAACAGCAAATAAAGCAAAAGGGAGAACCTCCTCAAATTGCTTTACTCCTAGATGAATAAGTTCATTACTAAGCCTTTATAAAAGAATGACAACAAGAAGAATATACAACAACATGAACAGCAAATTGAAGAGCATAAACAAACCATAAATCAAAGTGGATCAATGCCTCAATCTTCCATTAATCTTCAAGAGTGGTAGTACGAAGGAGCTCCATCAAGCTTCAATTCCTAAGCTTGATACTTCATTACTTCTCTAACTCCTAAATCTCCAATTTCCAATTAGAAATGAAATGGACAGAAACTCCTCTTTATATAAAGTGAGTTAAGTCTCTCATACAATAAAATATATTATCTTTCTAACTAACTCCGTGACAAGTCAACAAATAGTAATTTATTGGAGTAGTTAGATCATGATTGCCAATATCAAGGCATGTGGATGCGAGCCTCTTCAAGAGGTCACCCTCATCCAAAAATAGCCAATAATATGCAACAACAACCTCTAAGAGAAGACGTACCATCCAAAAATAGGTATTATACCAAGTCAAATGTTAAATGGGTCCACATAGATTTCACCCTCCAAGAACAAATGCAAGCAAAATATAATAAAATACTCTTCAATCTAGGAGGATGTGCTCGAGGGTCCACCTAGAAGGGCTCACAAAGTGTGCCCTCCAAGGTGCATGAGAGATATAACAATAAAATATTCCTCCTGGGAAAATGCCCATAACCAATCTCCTAAAATAGAAAGTGGTTCAAAAGATGCATTCAAAAAATCCACATTTGCAAATCCCAAGGCAACCAACTCCATGGATGAATGCAAAAGATGAAGTAGTCAAACCCCAAAATAGAAAGTAGAAGTCTCCACAAGCGTGCCCTCCAAGAAGAATTTCCAAGAATAGAACGAAGACCAAGTAGTATGCATGCAAAATCCGCACATGTGGCACTCCAAGTATGCCACACATCTCCTAATAAATGCCCCCCATAACCACCTCAAATAAAATAATATATGTGCCAAGTCTATGAGGTGAGGGCACTCTCCAATGAAGGTCAAAAGATGCCAATGAAGCTGAAGTATCCATGCAATTAAGATGAGAGAGCACCTACGAGAGGTGTGCCCCAAAGACAGTGCAATGTGAAGTGTGTTGAAATATTAACCACTCAACAAATAATATAATATTCTCCATGTGAAGTGTGTTGAAATATTGTAACTGCAAAGAGTATTCTATTTATTATTGAGTTATTATTCATCTGATCAATCCCCTTTTGTGGATTGATCACGTCGGGCATTGTAATTGACCAAATACACTTTTGCGGATTGGTCAAACCCTAATTGTATTATGCAAATTAAGAAGTCGGCCCCCAGGCCTAATTAAAGTGGTTTTAACACAAGTCGGCCCTACCCAGTGAAGAGACACCTTTCCAACACTTGCCAGCTTGTATAAATAAAGGAAGTCAGCACCTCATTATCTCACTCACTCATTCACTCATCAAGTGCGCAAGTTTGGTAGCTGCAGTTGGGAGAAGAAGAAAGAGAGAGGCGCATTGCTCAGTGTTGTATATTCTCTAGTATTTTGGTTTATTGTCTTGGCATTGTATTGGCTATCTATATTAGGAAGTTTTTGTTGGGTTTTCTCCCCCATGAGGATTTCCCAGAATAAATGTTGTGTATCTTGTGATTGTGTTTCTCTTATTGATCCTACTTATGCTATTGTTATCTAGTAAATTGAAAAGAAACCTAATAATAGCTCAAAACTTAACAAAGTGTGCCCTAGGAGAAGGAAGAGAGGCGCATTGCTCAGTGTTGGATATTCTCTAGTATTTTGGTTTATTGTCTTGGCATTGTATTAGCTATCTACATTTGGGAGAAGAAGGAAGAGAGAGGCACATTGCTCAGTGTTGGATATTCTCTAGTATTTTGGTTTACTATCTTGGCATTGTATTGGCTATCTATATTAAGGAAGTTTTTGTTGGGTTTTCTCCCCCATGAGGGTTTCCCAGGATAAATGTTGTGTATCTTATGATTGTGTTTCTCTTAGTGATCCTACCTATGCTATTGTTATCTAGTAAATTGAAAATAAACCTAATAATAGCTCAAAACTTAACAAATTGCACCCTAGGAGAGTGTACCAAGGTGGTTGGAACTCATCAATAAAATACTCCTCCACACGCCATGTCATAAAGATGTCTAACCAACCCAAGAGAGTGCACCCTAGAGAAGTGTGCCAACCTCTCCATGAAACAAATAAAATATTGCATGCCTTGGAAACTATTTCCAAGAAGGGGAGCACACCACTACAAAGCCTCAACCAACTTCAACTAACCCCTTCAAGTGTGAAAAGGAAGCCAATGAAGTAGGGTGTCCAAGCTATTAACCTTAATCTAGATAAATTAGATAATTTAACCATTGAACAGTTATATCAACCTCAACATGTGTTGTAATGTCCCCATTTTTGGATTCACTTATGTTACAGTTTGGGATGCCTAGCAGAGTAGCCAATTGGGGGTGATAGTGAGCTCAGGCAGTTTTGAGGAGTTTTATGGGGCCCGACTCACATTATTCATCATATTTCATCATCAAGATCCATTCCGCACAGCTTGTCCTTAATTTCGTTGCATTCTGACGATTTTCGTAATTTTGAGTTATTATTGAGCATATTTTAATTAATTACACTAAAAGTGTTATTTGGAGCTTGTTTCTTGGAGAAACACCTTAGTGTAATAGCTCGTTGGAACTAGGACGAAAATATCTACTAGATGGGATGATAAAAAGTGACTTTCAGGGGTTGGAAAAGTTATAAGGGAGAATTAATCACTTTTTGGAGTAAAAAGGGTTATTAAATTAATAAAGTGATTTTATGAAGAAATATTAAAGATGAATTAAAAGTCACTTGAATGGAAAAAGGTGAAAGGGGGTATAAAAGAGAGATAGGGGCTTCTATTCTCTCATGATGTTGATTGATATTTTGATGTCTGACTTCTTGGCTAGAAATCTCAAGGTACTTGAGGGTTTCAAGGATTTTGACTGAATAAACCCTAGAGATCAGCGAGGAGGTGAAAGATTCCTCTATTCCTGACCCAAGCTTGGCCAAGGTGGTGAAAGATTCCACCCTCACCATTCTATTCAGTTCAGATCAGTTTCAGAAGCAAGTTGAGGAAGCAAGGTGCAGCTTTGGGGTTTTCTCTGTAGAACAGGGGTGCATTGTCTAGGGAAGAAGAACTCGTTGGGGACTGAGGACACTAGATCTGGAGGAGATCTCACTTCAAAGATCTTTGTCATCACCAGGGCACCCTTTCTCATTAGTCCTGGAAGAGTTTACTCTGCATATTTATTTATTATTGTATCTGGGCAAATCTACTAGAGGAGGGCGCATTTGTGATGAGAGATCTTGTGGTTTGGGGTCAGATTTATCATCTACAGTTGGGGTTTCTTCTCATATGAGTTAGTCTTCATCATATCCATAGATTTATAGCCATTTCTCACAGTTTGGAGGCCAAATTCAGACTGGCCGAATTTCTTTGGGAGGGGCGCAATTCAGCTAGGAAACTCAACAGTTGGAGGAAGTTAACAAGTTGGATTATGTAGATCTTTTGCATGTAGCTATTAAAGGCTCAAGGAAGCCTAGATCTCTTCTCTCTATTGTATTTTGGAGGTGCTATCAGCCATAACTATTATTCTTTTGTATCTATTCCAGATCTGTTCATCTCTTGTATGGAGGTTAGCTTATATATTTAAATAAAATACAGATTTGAAGTATTGTGGCCATTTCCTTGTGTTCTACTTGTATCTTGTTGATATTCTATTATTGTTCCATTTCCATCATTTTTATTCTGCAAACCTTTAAAATCCACTACATGCGCAAATCTGAGGAACAATCTGCAAAACATTAAGCAAAATACCACAAACAAACAAGCAATAAACCTCAAAGTTCCTAGTAATCCTACTTGGGAACATTACATGTGTGCACAAAAGTTAGTGCTCAAATACAACCATAGTCCCCCTCCAATTAGTCACCAATAGATTAAATCACCATGAACATGTGTGCCAATGAGGGGTGCACTCTAATAAAGTGTTGTACCATGTAAATAAAAGATGTTCTCCTTAGCAAAACCCCACCATGATAACAACAAAACATAAAGCCCAGCCTAAAGTGCACCACCACCAAAGGATTATTCCATCAAAAGTCATCATCCAACCTTAGGAAAAAGGTTAGACCACCATCAAATCATATGTAGTACCCCCCCTCTAAGTCAAACTTAGGAAATAACACATCAATGAGGGTAACATCATTAAACACATTTCCCCTTAGGTGATATCTAGTAAATGTTACATCATTAAGTTATATCACCTAAGAAAATCCCACAAAGGAAACATGAATCACTCCACCATAGCAACATCATAAGAGAAGGAAACAAAAATAAGTGTTAACCCATCCAATCATAGAGTATGTTCTCCATCACACATCCAACACATGAGGACCATGTTAGAACACCCCATCCTAGTGACACCAACATCATACATCAACCCACCAAGTCACTAAGAAACATCATGAAACATCTACCTCCTAACACCATCATCTAACCTCTTGGGGGGCTAGAACCATCATCCCCATAATGATATAGTATGCGCTACAACCATCCAAAAGTGCAACCAAGGAGTGATCAACAAGGAAAGCACATGTGAGAACACAACCAAGCAGCAATCACAATCATCCAACCAAGGATAAGTGAGACTCCTCCAAGACAAAGACCTCCAAGGAACCAATAGCAAATCTCCATCAATGTGACAAAAATCTCAAAGTGAAACCTCATATAATATGAGGTGTAACAACATGTACTAAGCAGACTCGTAAGGAAGAAGGATCAAGGGTCTTGAACGAGGTTACAAGCCAAAGGAAGAAGTGCAACCACCCACAATATGATATACTCCACCTCATCTAAGGAACAATGGTATTATCCACATCAATGAAGATGAAAAACCCATGATATCGCTTGCGGCAATTACAAGAAGAGTGGAACCAAGAACCCTAAAATTCAAGGGAAGCATAAAGAATAAAAATATGACAATCCAAGTAGACTCTCGAAGTATGCACAATTTCATGGATATTAACCTTGCAAAACAATTAGATCTTTTTGTATACCCCTTGAAGGATCTCGTGGTGACTATTACCCCCCCCCCGGTGCCTAGGGGTAACTAGAGGATATCATGTCTCATGGCCTGCAATGGAAACAATGATCCTGACCATGATGATGATTAGCATGTCCACAAATGGCAACCCAATAGCCCCCCTCAAATTGCCTCTTACAGCTACAGATCAACCAAGTTGATCGCATCCAGACAACTCAATGTATGGGAGATGGTAAACCAATGTCACCATGAGGCATGTTAGTCCTTCTTTCATGCAAGGCGTTGTGCTTCATTTACTAGGCATGTGGATGAGGATCATTGGTTGAAGTTGGATAATGGATCGCTAGGTCAAGAAGTTGTGTTTGTTGCCTTGCTTCACCTTGGTGGTCAGCTTATGTGCCCTAGTCTCGTGTTGTCATCACCCAGGGAAAAGGGTTACTACTAGGGGGGGCTCACAAGGGTAACGTTCCATTCCCCACCATACTTAACACTTTCCATCCTGGAGCCTATCACAATGTACTAAACATCGGTAATGGGTCATGGTCCATTCTCTCATGAGAAGAAGGCACTGAAGGCCCAGGAGTTGATGCAGATGCTATATATATGCTATGTAAAAATGATAAAATCCTCCTATAAAAGCCACATGCCAACTCGAGCTCTACCCCCTCTAATGGTAATCACCCCTTGTCCTAATGCACTGAATGCACACTAATAACAGGAGTTTAGCCTAGTAAAAATATGAAAGAATAAAGCTTGAAACCTGTAAAGGGGACTCGCAAAATAATGAATAGGTATCAAAAGGAAATTAAGGGGTTCGAAATCCAAAAAGTACCGAGGAAAGGGTACCTCAAGCAACAAGTGACCCTCTACAAAGGCGCTCATAGAAATGGATTTAGTGACACCATAAGCCATGACGTAAGCCCAATTCATACCACTATCACACTTACTCTTGAAGGGTTTCTTCTTTCATTGTTTCCCTTGGGACCTATCCCTCTACCTGGGTCTTTTCTTTCATTGTCTTAGTTGGCACATCTAATAGGGTTGGATGAAGGCCCTCTCGTATTCAAACTTGCCAACTCACATAAAGTCCTGAGTCGATGTGATGCTTGAAGGGGATATTGAGGTGAATTGTTGACATGGCTTATATCTTAAGCAACAACTTACTTTGCATGACTTAAGGACTAATATCTCTCATGAACATTGGTTTACCTTATCTTATATTTTGTTTTGATTTGGACGACCTTGACATGGTTCTTTGAGGGACGTCCTAGGATTTCACTCAAGACGTTGTGCCCTTATTGCAGAACTTTGACATCTGTGATGCAGAGAAATGAGTCACCTAGTGACTTGGCACCTTCCAACATGAGCTCTCACATCTTCAGGACCTTGGATGATGGACAAATGGGCTTGGTTTTGGCAGATTTGGTCATGATGGCACATAGATGGGCTGAAAGCCCACATGCTAGGCAGTGTACCCCAAGGCTTATTACTCATTGGATTGAGGATGTTGTAGCAGTGGACAACCAGATACCATGCAGAGACGAGATGCAACCTCCTCCACCTTGGACGCAGTGCCCTAGGCCCTTGACGTTAGCCTCCATTTGATGATATCACCTATTAGGGTTTTATGATGATGGGGTTTGATGTCACTTGGGGTACCATTGACAATGGAGCATGGCCATGGACGATGAGATGCACCCTTTGCCATAATTTCACCTTGAGATGATGTCGCGTGGCCTTGGGAGGCCCTCCTTCACCCTTGGGAGGCTTGACGCCACCACACGTGTGGCCTCATGAGAGAATTTTTGCATGTTTTATCATTTGTATAGGAGGTTGTTTGAGGGGTTGGCCCCACTTAAATTATGGATTACTTGTCATTTCACTTTACTTTGTGGACAAAGCGTTAGGGTTTACCTCATATAAAAAGGCCAGCACTAGTATTATTCATTCATCATCACTTCCCTCACTTGTGTGGGGTAACACTCTTAAAAGATTTGTTATTCTTGTCTCTTTGGCTCTTTTCTCTCATGCACTAGTCTTGGAGGAGTTTCTTGATGGATGGTTTGCTCTCTTGGATGGATATTTTCTACAATTAGGGTTTGAGTAGTCTTGCTACTTGGAAGAAGTAAATTTTTGCAATTTATTGTACTTGCTAATGTTAAAGGTGTTAAATTGCTATCTTGTTGCAAGTTTCTTGTCTTGTTGAAACCCTAAGAAGGAGACAAGTGTTTCTCTCCTTCATAAAGTCTTTATTGTCCAAGTTTGTGAAGCATTATTTGCTAGGATTAAAAGCCTAAGGCCCAAAATTGCTTGCACTTTAGGGTTTTAACCCTAGCCTTTGATCCTTGACCTAAGTGGAATCAAGAGAAAGGAAAAATGACACCTAGCGCCCAAGAGTGTTTGCACCTTGTTACCCCCCATGCCTAGGGGTAACTAATAAGAAGATGATGTCGCAAGGCCTACAGGTAGCAGACATGGAGTGTTGAGAGTCAAATTGACCAGCAGGACCCACATTAAGCAAATAGATCCCATCGTTAAATTACATCACCACTCATCGCCAGTAGCAGAGCAATGTCCACTACACCAGTTTGGCCCCGAGAAGACAACATGTTTTGCTCCATGAGGTAACAAGTCCAGTCTCATGGTAAGTGTCACTTTAATATTTGAGGCATTTGAGCATGTTGCAAAGAGTCCTTTTTATTATGGAACGTTTTGCTAGGAAATTATATATTTTACCTAATTCCACCTTGGTGGTTGTCATGGTCTCCTAGTAAGTTGGTCACCCTTGGGAAAAGGGTTTCTACTGGGGGGTTTCCTTGAAGGGTCATCATACCATTCCCACTCATACTTACCACTTTCCACACTTCTTCCCATCCACTTCCTCATCTTTTGGGTTTTCAGGTTCATCAACCCCAAGAGGGGTTTGTAGCTCATTTCATGGGAAGAAGGGGTTAAAGGCCCAAAGGTGTTGTAGCTGACATCACACATAAATGCTCACCCTAAAGTCCTTATCGCCATGAAACACTTCTCTAAAGGAATAAAGGACTTTTAAGTGAAAATAAATAAAAAAAGCACCCCACTAGAAGTGGGAGTGCATTGAAGTGTTCTTTTATTTCCATTGCATATAGCACCCATTGTGTTTTAACTTCAAGTGGCATTGTGGTGCTCTTTTATTTCCATTGCACATAGCACTCAATGTTTAGACTTAATAAAAAAATGCTTTCCAAGGTAGAGCGTGTGGTGTATTTTATTTCCTCTTCGCACCGTATTGACTTGAACTTGGAATTGCATGGAAAAAAGCAAATAAAGGGCTTGGAAAAAAGTTGCATTGCAAACAAAGGGTAACTCAAGGATGTAGCTCACCCTCCACAAAGGCATCCATAAATGAGACAATATGAACCCTTGATATGTAAAGGACCCCATGCCCAAGAGTCTTCCCCCAATCCACCTCATACTCATTACATGATCTAGATAGGGTCTTCTTGGGAAACATTCCTTGACTTGGGAATTAGCCTACCCAATAGGGCACCATGACACCCATACCTAAATTTGGCAGAGTTTATAAGGTCTGAGAGCATTTGTTTAATTTGAAAAGGGGGGATTTAATGCACTTGTTTGGGTGGTTCTTTTATTAAATGTGGATTACTTGGCATAATTCATATGACTTGTGGACCCTATTGACCGCCTATTCAACTAGGGGGTCAACTCCATGTGCCATGAAGAGATGCATCATCAGATGCTAATTTGTTGAAGACAGTTTGGTTCTACTGGGCAATTTATGCCTCCAGCACACTTTTTTGTAAACGGAATGTCTGCACCCCTACATGGGTTAATAATGTAATAGGTCTACATGGGTCATAGTTAGGTTAGTTACCTTGGGATTTCTTCATTAGGAGAGTTCCTTTCATCAAGGGTTTTTTATCCTCAGGTTATTAATTGGGCTTTTCAACCTTATTAATTTCCCTTGAGTTTTTCCCTCCCACCATGCAATAATTCCTCCAAAGTGGTGAAAGGCATTCTAATGGAGTTATTCTCTGGTAGCTATTGTTTAGGAATGATGTAAATGACCATGTATGACATCTTAGAAAGTTTCGCGGAATTCCGTCAAGTCTAGATAGGTTTTTTTTAATTAATTAAATTAATTAAATTTTCCTAAGGTTGAAGGTTTAATTATTTAATTAATTAATTGTTTTTGAGCAAATATTGTAAAAAACTAGGTCTTTGGGCTTTTGCTAGGAGTATTTGTGCTCACAAGAAATGGAATGAAACCCCCTACACCCTTGGACCAAGTTTCAGCTCAGTCGGACAACTTTTGCTAGGTGTTTGTCCACCAAGAGTCTCAGTCAGTCAAAACAACAATTTTAATTGCTAAGTCATGACATAGGTAAAATTTCATTTTTGTAATTTATAAGCAAATGGATGAAAGTAAGGATAGAAAATGTGAGAAAGATTTTTCCTAACCTTTTCCAACCCTCACATCACCCCCTCACCTAGCCATTAAGCAAAAACGTCACTTTTCCTAGAGTGGTGTGCCTCCTTTCTAGAAAGTCTCCAAAAAGTGAAAAATAAATAAAAATATTAATGGGAGACTTATTATGTCCCTTGGTGTGCCTCCCTAGACCCTACAACTCATCATTTAACTTGTCAAAGCCTTGCCAACTCATTTCCACTTCATCCATCCATGCCAAAACCCTAACTTACCAAAACCCTAAAAGTGACTTTTCTTTGATGTGTGACACTTGTAACTCATCCAAGAGGGGTAGTTTTGCCTTCCCAAGTATAAATAGTACTCCTCCCTCACTTATTTGACACCATATCTTGAGCTATTGTTATGGTACTAGATTTTCCCTTCATCTCTCTCTATCATGTTCATTGTTCTTCCTTCTATTTTGCTCTTGAGAGTGTTGGAGCAACATGTTGCTACAAGACTCTCCTCTTGAGTAATAAAAAGGCTTTGGAGGATTTGAAGAAACAAAGAGTATTATTGTTGCTTCTTGCTACTATTGAGGTGATCTTGTTCTATTTTTTTTCTCTCATTCTTGCTTCAAGTTTACAGATCTAGAGTAGAAGCTCCAAGCAAAGTATTTTGTTTGGATAGATTTGTGGTAGTATTATCATAGATCTAGTGAAGTGTTTATCTGGGTATTTCAAAGTATTTTGTTTTACCATCTAGATCTATTCACATTCTATCTATTTTTGTAGCTTTTCTCACAATTTTTGCAGGTTTACCTCTAGGGTTTTATTGGGCTAGCCTCAAAGAAGAGTCTACTCTTAAAGCCTACCTAAACTCCATTGTTTTTCAGATTTGATTTCTTTGTTCATTCTTTCCATATTTCAATTTGCTAACAATCATAGATAGGTCACATTAAATCTACTTTTATTGGGATACTTGTATGTGAAAAAATTTTGCATAAAAGCAAAAAACATTCTTGACTTGTGGTGTGTTGTGTAGCATTTCCAACAAGCAATAGCTTGCTGGTTTTTGCAGGTTCTTACCAAGTATAAGGGCTATGCTGCCCCCACTTTTGGTCATACAACACCTCAAGAACTTCTCCATTGATTGGGTAACGAAAACTCACCCTTTGTCTTCTCTTTCTAGCATTTCGAAAGTCATTCTCTTGCTTCCAAACCCTCTTTGGCACAACAAAGGTAGGCTTGCCTCCACCTTGTGCCATTGTGAGTGGTTTGTTTCTTGCTTTTCTTTTCAAGTCATTTATCTCATTATTGCCTACACCTTGGGTGAGACATCCCCAAAATCGTGAGGCTAGATTAGTAATGTGTTTATGATTTGCTTATGCTCACATGGTTAAAATCTTCTAGAAGTAGATCTCACATTCACATAACTAGTCTTAGCTTAAGCCCGTGGAGGCATAAATTCACTCACATGCTTTAAATCTTTCAAGTTTCATTTATTAGCACATTTTCTTAAAGCAATAACATACATGGTTAAGTGATGATGAGTTAAAGCAATCTTCTCTTTTATTGGCAAGCTATTCTTGTCCTTTAAAAGCACTATTTTCTTTCAAGCTTGCAAACATTCTTGGTTAAGTAAATGGTGCAGGAATAATTTGTTCTTTTCAGCAATTCATTATACATGCTATATGTGTTTACATGCATCATTCTTAAGATTTAAAACACTTCTTTTGGGCTGATTAAAGTTTCGGTTTTGGCACTTTTTCACTAATTTTGGACAAGTAAAAGTCACTAAAACACTCTCAAACACCTTAAAATACTTAATCCTTAGGCATAACAATATATTAGACTTAATCGGACACCTAAATTCTCCATCTTCGCCATCTAAAGTGAGGTTTGAGGAAGGCAACGGAAGGTGCTAGGCCGAGGACGATCTCACGGCACGCGGCATCCTTTCCGGGAGTACTCGGATCTTTAGGGTTGACCTGTGA
>CBVK0102396607.1:0-19069 GCA_900067695.1 Picea abies
TCTCTGAAAATACATGCACAACATATCCAAAGCAAATGCATACAAGGGAACAAAACATTCATGAACAATTCAACAGCACACCCAGAGAAACAACATCAGTCATGAAATTGAATCAAAAGTTTACTTCTATTAATTCAATCTATACATGAGGGTTCTCCACAAGTTCTCTGCTTGCTCCTGTATGAATGAATGATTCTCAATCATACAATGTACAAAGGAGGGTGCCTATATTCCGTTTGCCCTCTCGAATTCTACAACTATCAAATCTACAATAAATTCCTATCTAACAGCATTAAAACTAATAAATGCCTTCCTATCTACTAAGGACATGAGCTTATCTGCTCAAGGTCCATTTACAATGTACAGGTGTGCTTCATTAATTTCACATATAAATGTTTGGCGCACAATATCAAGGGGTTTCAAAATTTGGTGTTGGTGTTGTCCTGCTGTATTTTCTTTCTCCACGCACTGGCTCACTTGATGAGGTGTGGATGCTCCTGCATCAGAAAAGATGAACCAAAGACATGTTAAATGGGTTGAATATATGAAGAATTTTACTTTTGTAATTAAACATATTTCTGGAACTACGAAAAAAGTTGCTAATGCTTTGAGCAAGAAATGTTTTCTTATGCAGGAGTTCAGAGTTAAGACATTGGGTTTTGACAATCTCAAGGACATGTACAGAGATGACCCAGATTTCAAAGAGGTGTATGAGGCATCTAAGAATATAGTTATAAGAGATAGAAGTCAATGGATTGAATATATGATCCAGGATGGATTATTATTCAAAGGTAATTGATTATGTGTTCCAAAATGCTCCATGAGGGAGAATCTGTTGAAGGAAAAGCACAGTGGAGGATTGGTTGGACACTTCGGTCATGATAAGACATTTTCAAAGTTGAATGGATCATATTTTTTGCCAGGGAGAAGGACAGATGTCAAAACATTTGTGGACAGATGAAGAATTTGTCAGCACACAAAAGGAAGGAAATAGAACACAGGGTTATATCGGCCATTACCCATACCTGAGAGGCTGTGGGATGCAGTGAGCATGGATTTTGTGTTAGGGATTCCAAGAATGCAAAGAGGATTTGATTCAATATTAGTGGTGGTAGACAGATTTCTAAAATGGCACACTTTATACCATGTTAGAAAACTAGTGACGCGACTCATATCGCCAACCTGTTTTTCAAAGAAGTCGTCAGACTTCACAGCTTACCAAGGAGAATAGTTTCAGATCGAGACACTAAGTTCGTCGGACATTTCTGGAGGACTTTATGGAAGAAGTTGGGGACAAGTTTGTATTTTAGCTCAGCTTATCATCCTCAGACGGATGGGCAAACAAAAGTTGTAAACAGAAGCTTGGGAGATTTGCTAAGGAGCCTAGAGACTGAACACCACAGTCAGTGGGATCACATTCTGCCACAGGCAAAATTTTCTTCTAATGATTCGATCAATAGAAGCACAGGGTAGAGTCCATTTCAGATCATTTATGGAATGCAACCTAGGGGATTTTCTGAATTGAAATATTCAAAACAGAGTGAAACTAGAGGTGCTAGTTCCGAAGATTTTGCAGAGGCAATGAAGGAACTTCACAACCAAGTGAAGGAGCGATTGCAGAACTCGAGCCAAGAGTACAAGCACAGAGCAGATAAACACAGGCAACAACTTTAGTTTGAAGTTGGTGATTTGATCCTTGGACATCTAAGAAAGGAAAGGTTCCCAAGAGAAGCATATAACAAACTGAAGATGAAGAAGACTGGACCATGTAAGATCATAAGGAAATTTGGGGCAAATTCATATGAGATTGAATTACCTGATCCGATCGAAATTTCACCGATATTCAATATCTCAGATTTGTACCCTTACAAAGGTGAAGAAGCCGGAGAAGACGATGAATAGACAGAGGTTCAGTGGGTTAAACAAATGCCTATAGCTGAAAAGCCACGGATAGAAAGTATACTTGACAAAAGAGTCAGCAAGAGGACCAGGAGAAAAGAGTATTTTCAATACTTAGTCACATGGAAGGGACATCTAGCTGAAGATGCCAGCCGGGAGAATGAAACAGAAATTCAAAAGCATGGACAGACAGTGCAAGAGCTCATGAACAGGAGTCCATGAAGATTTTCAAGTGAGGGAGTATGATGCAGGAGCATCGCAAGCATCGTAAGCAGCAAGCAAGCATGAAGACGGAAGACAACTGGAAGGCACCAGCGCACATTTTTTGAAATGTTTTGAAACATTAATGAAATAGTTAAGAGGAAGTACAGATAGAGATTGTAAACAGATCTTGAGTGGTTTCTCTCATCTGTAGTAGGAGAAGGCATTTATGCATAATTAATGTAAGTAGGTAGGTTTGAATGCAGATTAGAAAGCTTAGAGCATAGAAGGGAAAACTGACTTTAGACACCCTCATCTTGTATCATTGTAAAATTATCAAGAAGGAATAGAGAAGAAGTAGAGAGTTGTGTAGAAGAACCCATGTACAGAAGTTCTAAAATTAATAGATATGAAGCTTTGATTCAGACTCATGGTGTTCTAATACTTTCTGTGTATACATGTTGAATTTTATGCTCATGGTTGTTTCTCTCTTTCTGTTGTACATTTTCTTTTATGCTATGTATTTCTGATTTCATGTTAAGTATTTGAGGTCTGAGAGAGTAGGGAAATGAGTTTCAATTGTTTCTCTTCTTGAGTAAAAGTTCCTACAAGGAGTGTAGTGAAGCGTCCACAAGGAGTGCATTGACGGGTTCAGAGTTCATCTCTAAAAGCTCGGGAAGGATATCGTTGTTACCATTCTCCATAGAAGTGTAAGTCAGGAACAAAAGCCGTGCAAGGTGTGTGCAGGCTGGTTGGAAGTTCAGAACTTATGAACCCAGGAGAGGCTTGGAAGACTGATGTCGTAAAGAGTTGCACAGAGTTAGAAGAAGTCAAATACTTAGACTTATTTGAGGAAGTGTCGCAAGGAGTGCATGCAAAAATCTCATTGATGGTTCAAGTCGACGAAAGAAAGCTCAGGAGAGTTACCATCTTCAAGGTATTTGAAGAGCATAAGGGAACTTTAGCCATCGTGCAGGAGATAGGTTCAAGAAGAAAGTCGCAGGGTCAATCTAGAACCAGAGATCTTTGAAGAAGAAATTTGGACAGTCGGAATTCTCCGAGGAGAATCCCCGAAATAGTGAGGACCGTAGGATCTAGGGAATTTGCAGAGGAGTTAAGCGTTGGACAGATACTCTCTTCAAAAAGCAGAGCTGATGTGGACCATCGATTTCGATCTGTTCAAGTCGTCAACCATTTCAGCATTTCAGGGTTCGAATGTCCGAAGTGTAAGCCAAACCCTTGGCTGATCAAATCCTCGAAACGTGAAAAGGAGGTTTCCGTGTGGGAAAGCTAGTTTTTCGAAACTTCGTAGTTTGGAGTTTCAGAAGTCTTAAGGGGGAGAGATCGGGGCTCAGCAGAGGGGAAAACCCAAAACAAAGGGGAGGCGACACATGGAAGGACAAGAGGCTTCTTGTCGAGGTTTGTAGAAAACAATGAGGAGAAGTACCGTTTTGGCATTTCAGGACTTCGAAGATCGAAAGGTGGAGAGGACAAAGAGTTCAAGTGTTAGCATATTGAATTTACAGTATGAAAAATTGCACTGACCGTTGGTTCAAGGGAGAGTTCACAGCGGTTGATCTCCTCAAAAGTGGAACCTTAGAGTTTTGGAGTTTCGGGATTCGGAGGTTCGGGAATCCTGAAGGTATAGTAAAAGCGCATTTCGGTGGTTGAAACCCGGAAATCGCGAAGAGAAAGGAGAGACCAGGACATTTGTATTTCAACAAATCGGGACTTCGGGAATCGTGTAGTAGAGTTGCACAACATCGCAACTCCTGAAATCACGAAAGGAGAAAAGATGAAATTGACGTCAGGAAAAGGCCAAGTGTCAAAAATCTGGGTTTTAGAGGTCGAAGATGTAAGGCACTCGACCACAGGATTCGTGAAATCATGAAGTCCGATATCCCAAAATAATAGAGGAATTTTTCTCAAGGTGTTGTTGTGGGTAGATTTCCTAAAAGGGAAATAGAAGAGCCAGTCAAGCTCTCGGTCTGAAAAGAAAAGATCATGTGCGTATCCCAACCTGCGGATCTGGAGAAGTGGGTCTGCGTCAAGTTTGGTATCAGAGCATAGGAAAATTTTCTTTACTTTCTATAGTAGGGAAAGGAGGAATTTTATAGCCATGCCGTCGAGAAGAAGAGACAGGCAAACACTCAATCCACCAGAGGAAAGGGAAATGCCAAGAAGAAGGGGTAGGCAATTACCTGAGCCACCAAGGGCAAGAGAGATGCATGAACTATGTGCTAGGATGGATGTCGTGGAGACAACACAGAGACGCATAGTCGGTGTTGTAGATATCAGTGAGTCTGAAAGTGAAGATGAAGCTAGATATGGAGGAGAAGAAGTTGCAGTCGAAGATGCAGTAGAAGAACGCCTATTCAGGGTTGTTGCAAGAATAGGTTCCAGGGAAAAAATGGAGATTCTAGTATATGAAGGAAACCTGGATGTGCAAGAGCTTCTAGACTAGATTGGAGCTATGGATAAGTATTTTGACTATGAATATGTCGAGGAAGACAAGATGGTCAAACATGCTATCACAAGACTTAAAGGACATGCAGCATTGTGGTGGGATGAACTACAAGCTGACAAACGTCGTAAAGGCAAGCAAAAAATCAAGAGTTGGGATAGAATGATTGCGAAGATGAAGGAAAAATTCATACCCAAGGATTATCAAATCACTCTGTTTCAGAGAATGTAGAATTTGAGATAGAATCTGATGTCAGTGAAGGAGTACACTGAAGAGTTCTACAAGCTAAACATCAGAGCAGGTCATCGTGAAAGTGATGATGAAAAGGTTTCCAGGTATATGAATGGTCTGAGATACAACATCCAATATGAGATCAGCATGATGATCATTCGGAATATAGAATATTCTTATCAAATGGCTCTAAAGGCTGAAGACAAGCTGAGTCAAAATAAAAGTCAAAGGGGGTGAGGAAGAAGTCAGCCCAGAGGAAAGACAATTGCCAAGGACAGGAATCAGAAACATAAGGAAGAGTGGAAGAAGCCTCAACCTCAAATCGAGAGAGGTGGAAGCTCGCAAGGGGGACAGTATGCTGATAACAACACTTTGCCTTGGGCTAGAGGAAGAGGCAGAGGTGGAGTGGTAAAATGCTTCACATGTGGAAAGAATGGACACAAATCCTATGAATGTCCAGAGAAGAAGAAAGAAGGAAGTGAAACTCACATCACCGAAGCACAGAGACAAAATGTTGAGGCAGAAGATGTTGAAGACGGAAGGTCATTGATGATGAGGAAAGTTCTCTTAATGCCAGAGGAGGAGGTAGAAAATCCAGTCCAAAGGAACAAAATTTTTCGAACTTCTTGCAAGACCAAGGACAGGGTATGCAAGGTCATCATGGACAGTGGTAGTACAGACAATCTCTTTTCTACAGAGATCATAGAAAAGCTAGAACTGGAGACTATTGAACATCCAAAACCATATAGAGTTTCGTGGCTACAAAAAGGACATAAGGTAAATGCCACTAAACAATGTTTAGTTGAAATTAAAATAGGAGGATATAAGGATGAAATACTATGTGATGTCATTCCCATGGATGTTTGTCATCTATTCCTGGGTAGACCGTAGCAATATGACAGGAATGTGATTCATGATGGGAGAAAGAACACATACACCGTGGAGAAGAATGGGAGAACTCACATGTTGTTGCCAATTAAGGATAAAGAAGTGACAACAGAGGTAAGAAACACTGTACTTCTCATGAGTGGGAAGGAACTTCCTAAAGAGATTAAGAAGAAGGAAGAAACACAATTCATCGTGGTGAGTAAACCTCAAGTTGTTTTAGCCAATACAAGGGTGGATGATTTACCAGAGGAAATCCAACAGCTACTAGAGGAGTTTGTTGATATAGTCATGGACGAACTACCTTGTTCGTTGCCACCAATCAGAAGTGTGAGTCATCATATTGATCTCATACCTTCATATAGTTTACCAAACTGAGTATGTTGCTTTGTTTAGAGAGATCTTGCGTCCATGTGTTGTTCCAACAATACTCAGTCCAAAGAAAGATGGTGGTTGGAGAATGTGTATAGACTCAAGGGCAATTAACAAGATTACCATCAAGTATATATTTCCATTGCCAAGGATGGATGATTTGATGGATTGTTTGAGTAGAGAAAAATTCTTTTCGAGGATTGATTTGAAAAGTGGATATCATCAGATTCGTATGAGAGAAGGTGATGAATGGAAGACATCATTCAAGACAAATGAAGGGTTGTATGAATGGCTTGTTATGCCATTTGGCTTAACAAATGTGCCCAGTACTTTCATGAGATTGATGAATGAAGTCCTGAAGGAGTTCATTGGAAAGTTCGTCATTGTATATCTCGATGATATACTGATCTTCAGTAGAACAGAAACAGAGAACTTGAAGCATTTGGCTAAAGTGATGAGAAGATTGCAGCAAGAGAAGTTGTTGATAAATATGAAGAAGTCATCATTCATGAAGACATAGCTCATTTATTTGGGATTTGTTATTTCAGCAGATAAGTTGAAAATGAATCCAGATAAAGTGGAGGTGATTAAGGATTGGCCATCACTGAAGAGTATCTTTGAAGTTCAAAGTTTTCATGGATTGGCTAGTTTCTATAGGAATTTATTAGAAATTTCAGTGGAATTAGCGCACCGATGATGGACATAGTGAAGAAAAGACATAAATCTTTTAACTGGATGGAAGAAGTAAAGAGAAGTTTCAATTTGTTGAAAAACAAAATTATTGAACAACCAATTTTGGTGTTGCCGAATTTCAACAAGACGTTTTAGGTCAAATGTGACGCTAGTGAATTTTCCATTGGAGCAGTCTTGAGCCAAGATGACAGGCCGGTCGCATACTTCAGTGAGAAACCGAATGACACAAGGGTTAAGTACTCCACGTATGATAAGGAATTTTATGCGGTCATACAAGCATTGAAGAAGTGGAGGCACTATTTGGTTCCTAAAGAGTTTGTCTTGTATAGTGACAATCATGTGTTGCAATTTGTAACTCAACAGGAAAAGATGAACCAAAGACATGTTAAATGGGTTGAATATATGCAGAATTTTACTTTTGTAATTAAACATATTTCTGGAACTGCTAACAAAGTTGTTGATTCTTTGAGCAGGAAATGTTTGCTTATGCAGGAGTTCAAAGTCAAGACATTGGGTTTTGATAATCTCAAGGACATGTACAGAGATGACCCAGATTTCAAAGAGGTGTATGAGGCATCTGAGAATCTAGTTCTTAGAGATAGAAGTCAATGGATTGAATATATGATCCAGGATGGATTATTATTCAGAGGTAATCAATTATGTGTTCCAAAATGCTCCATGAGGAGAATCCGTTGAAGGAAAAGCACAGTAGAGGATTAGTCAGACACTTCGGTCATGATAAGACATTTTCCAAGTTGAATGGCTCATATTTTTGGCCAGGGATGAGGACAGATGTCAAAATATTTGTGGACAGATGCAGAATTTGTCATCACACAAAAGGAAGGAAATAGAACATAGGGTTATATCAGCCACTACCCATACCTGAGAGGCCGTTGGATGCAGTGAGCATGGATTTTGTGTTAGGGCTACCAAGAACGCAAAGAGGATTTGATTCAATATTTGTGGTGGTAGATAGATTTTCTAAAATGACACACTTTATACCATGTCAGAAAACCAATGATGCGACTCATATCGCCAACCTGTTTTTCAAAGAAGTCGTCAGACTTCATGGCTTAACAAGGAGCATAGTTTCAGATTGAGACATTAAGTTCATTGGAAATTTTTGGAGGACTTCATGGAAGAAGTTGGGGACAAGTTTGTCTTTTATCTTAGCTTATCATCCTCAGACGGATGGGAAAACAGAAGTTGTACACAAAAGCTTGGGAGATTTTTTAAGGAGCCTAGTGACTGAACACCACAGTCAGTTGAATCACATTCTGCGACAGGCAGAATTTGCTTATAATGATTTGATCAATAGAAGCATAGGGCAGAGTCCATTTCAGATTTTTTATGGAATGTAACCTAGGGGAGTTTTTGAATTGAAAGATTCAGAACAGAGTGAAACTAGAAGTGCTAGTGCTAAATATTTTGCAGAGGCAATGAAGGAACTTCACAACCAAGTGAAGGAGCGATTGTAGAACTTGAACCAAGAGTACAAGAACAGAGAAGATCAACACAAGTGATAACTTCAGTTCGAAGTTGGTGATTTGATTCTTGCACATCTGAGAAAGGAAAGGTTCCCAAGAGGAACATATAACAAACTGAAGATGAAGAATATTGGACCATGTAAGATCATAACGAAATTTGGGGCAAACTTATATGAGATTTAATTACCCGATCGGATCAGGATTTCACCGATATTCAATATCTCATATTTTTAGCCTTACAAAAATGACGAAGATGGAGTAGAAAATGAACAAACAGAGGTTCAGTGGGCTAAACAAATTCCTATAGCTGAAAAGCCATAGATGGAAAGTATACTTGACAAAAGAGTCAGCAAGAGGACCGGGAGAAAAGAGTATTTTGAATACTTAGTCAACTGGAAAGGACATCCAGTTGAATATGCTAGCTGGGAGAATGAAACAGAAATTCAAAAGCATGGACAGAAAGTGCAAGAGCTCATGAATAGGAGTCCATGAAGATTTTCAAGAAAGGGAGTATGATGCAAGAGCATCGCAAGCATCGTAAGCAGCAAGCAAGCGCGGAGACAAAAGAAAGCTAGAAGGCACCAGTACACATTTTTTGAAATGTTTTGAAACATTAATGAAATAGTTAAGAGGAAGTACACGTAGAGATTGTAAACAGATCTTGAGCAGTTGCTCTCATCTGTAGTAGGAGAAGGAATTTATGCATAATTAATGTAAGTAGGTAGGTTTGAATGCAGATTAGACAATTTAGAGCATAGGAGGGAAAACCAACTTTAGACACCCTCATCTTGTATCATTGTAACATTATCAAGAAGGAATAGAGCAGAAGCAGAGAGCTATGTAGAAGAACCCATGTACAGAAGTTATGAAATTAATAGATGTGAAGCTTTGATTCAGACTCATGGTGTTCTAATACTTTCTGTGTATACATGCTGAATGTTATGCTCATGGTTGTTTCTCTCTTTCTGTTGTACATTTTCTTTTATGATATGTATGTATGATTTCATGTTAAGTATTTGAATTCTGAGAGAGTAGGGAAATGAGTTTCAATTGTTTATCTTCTTAAGTAAAATTTCCTGCAAGGAGTGCAGTGAAGCGTCTGCAAGGAGTGTGTTGATGGGTTCAGAGTTCATCTCTGAAAGCTCAAGAAGGATATCGTTGCTACCATTCTTCATAGAAGTGCAAGTGAGGCACAGAAGCCATGCAAGGCTTGCGCAGTCTGGTTGGAAGTTCAAAACTTATCAACCCAGGAGAGGATTGGAAGATTGTTGTCGAAAAGAGTTGCACAGAGTCAGAAGAACTCAAATACTTAGACATATTTGAGGAAGTGTCGCAAGGAGTGCATGCAGAAATATCATAGGAGGTTCAAGTCGATGAAATAAATCTCAGGAGAGTTAGTGTCTTCAAGGTATTTGAATAGCAGAAGGGAACTTTATCCATCGTGCAAGAGATAGATTCCAAAAGAAAGTCGCAGGGTCAATCTAGAACCAGAGATCTTTGAAGAAGAAATTTGGACGGTTGGAATTCTCCGAGGAGAATCCACAAAATAGTGAGGACTGTAGGATCGAGGGAAGTTGAAGAGGATTTAAGTGTTGGATAGATATGCCCTTCAAAAGGTAGAGCCAACGTGGACCGTCGATTTCGATCTGTTCAGGTCGCCAACCATTTTGGCATTTCAGGGTTCGAAAGTTCGAAGTGTAAGCCAAACCCTTGGCTGATCAAATGCCCGAAACACGAAAAGGAGGTTTCTATGTGGGAAAGCTAGTTTTTTGGAACTTCAGAGTTCGGATTTTCAGAAGTTTCGAGGGGGAGAGATCGAGACTCAGTAGAGGGGAAAACCCGAAACAAAGGGGAGGTGACACGTGGAAGGACAGGAGGCTTCTTGTCGAGGTTTGTGGAAAACAACGAGGAGGAGTACCATTTCGGCATTTCAGGACTTCGGAGATCGGAAGGTGGAGAGGACAGAGAGTTCAAGTGTTATCATATTGAATTTTTGGTACGTGAAATTGTGCTGACCATTGGATCAAGGGAGAGTTCACAGCCGTTGATCTCCTCAAAAGCGGAACCTTAGAGTTTCAGAGTTTCGGGATTCGGAGGTTCAGGAATCCTGAAGGTATAGTAAAAGAACATTTCGGTGGTTGAAACCCCGAAATCGCGAAGAGAAAGCAGAGACCGGGACATTTGTATTTTGGAAAATTGGGACTTCGGGAGTCGAGGAGTAGAGTTGCATGACATCGCAACTCCTGAAGTCACGAAAGGAGAAAAGATGAAACTGACGTCAGGAAAAGGCCAAGTGTCAAAAATATGGGTTTCGAAGGTTGAAGAGGTAAGGCGCTTGACTACGGGATTCGCGAAATCGTGAAGTCTGATATCCCAAAATAACAGAGGAAATTTTCTCAAGGTGTTGTTATGGGTAGATTTCCTGAAAGGGAAATAGAAGAGCCAGTCAAGCTCTCGGGCCGAAAAGAAAATATCTTGTGCGTATCCCAACCTGCAGGTTTGGAGAAGGGGGTCTGCGTCACATTGATGTGTATCTTATAGGTATTCAAAAAAAGGGTAAATTTGCATGTCTAGTTTGTGGTCCTAGGATGAGATCTCATCGTTCAAGAAGTTTAGGAAAGGAGGTGTTTGATGAATATATGAATTTTCTCCCTAAGAACCATAGATATCAAAATATCGATAACCATCTTTTCAATTGGAAAGAGGAGAGTGGGATAAAACCACAAAGAATGACACCACACCTATGGAATATAACAGATAAAATCGTCGATGTAAGTAAATCTTCATCATCGTATGTAATATATTACATTTTTTAATTGTGTTGAATTCTCATGTCTACTGTGTATAATCTAACAATTGTTGTGTTAATTTCATTTATGTAACATATAGTTGGTCGTCAAGGCATTGATCTGCTTCCAGGAGGAATGAAAAGTTTCCCCAAACAATTCAGTAGGTTGTCCTACTATGAGAAACTAGAAACAACTCATTTGTTCGACACAATGCATATTGGGAAAACTGTAACAGAAATGTTGTGGAGAATCTTAGATGGAAGGCATGACAAAGAAAATATTTCTAACATTTTTAGTGACATTCAAGAAGCCAATCATGCAATGCTAAATATTATTGATTTAAATACGACTAATGGAGTCGATCAAAATTGCCTCCCATGGTTATTTAAAGAAGATGAAATCAATGTTGTAAAAGAGCTCATTCAAAAAATTAGATTTTCAACAGGATTTGCTTCAACCATCAAGAATATATTAACAAAGAAAGGTGAATTTGGCAGGTTAAAAAATCATGACTGGCATACCTTCATCAAGGTAATTTCTTTCATATATTTGTTATGTATTGGTAAGAATTGATGTAATATTTTAAAATTTTGTAAATATATTGTTAATATGAAATTAGAAATTTATTAATGTGCCATTGTTTTGTTATAGTATCTGCTACCTCTATATTTTCCCGACAGCTTTGACAACAATGTAAAACAAATTATATACAACCTTGGAAAATAGATGAGGTAAACAATGACAGATGAATTACATATTATTATTTATATGTAATAAAACTATTGTAGAAAGTGTTGATAACATGTGTTTTACTTGTAATATTCATGTATACAATATTGTCTTTGTTTAAACCTATTTTTTTCTCATAACATTTGTAGGTGGTTGTCATCTAAAGAAATCCATAAGGAAGATATAAAATATTGGAAGAGAGAAATTCATCATTTAATGTGTGCAATGCAAAAGTATCTACCTCCAACATTTTTCAATGCACCAGAACACTACTTCATACACCAGGTTGAGGAGATTGAATTGTGTGGACCTGTAAACATAAGGTCAATGTGGATGGTGGAGAGACACCTGAAGTAATTAAAGGATCTAGTTAGAAAAAGAGCACATCCCGAGGTCTCTATGGTGGAGGGGTATATGGTATATCAAACGTTAGTGTATATTAGCGATTATCTTCCTGATTTAGGGAGGGAAATTAATATGCATTGCATTTGGGGTGTCAATAATGTCAAAATACCTAAAGTGGAGGTCTTGGTCAGGAATGGTAAAATGAGGAAAGTGAAAGGTATTATATTATTTCATTTTTATCTATATTGTATTTCTTCAATTTATATTATACCTCCATCAATTATTATTATTCATTATTCTTACCAATTTATATTTTTTTGATTGCAGCTGGTCGAGTGTGGGATGCACTACACGTATACATTGCTAACAATATTGATTGGATGAAGCTATGGATAGAACAATGTGAACAACATGATGGTAGGTTATCATGGGAAGGGGTGGCTACATTAATTAAAAGAGCTCATCGTAATGAAAATCACAATCTTATGCAGAGGGAGATTGATTTAGCATATGGTTTAAAAGATAAACAGGTAAGAATATAAAATTTTATCCACAGTTTATGTTATTATACAAAATGTTAATACATTATTTTTTAATAATTATTAAGTTTAAATATGTTTATTAATTATTAATTTATTTTTTACTTGTTGGGAATATTGCAGTTGAAGCACCACAAATCTATGTGGTATAATGGTCGAAAATTTCGCATCAAAAGCGTGGATGACACGAAGAAAACCACAAACTCAGGGATAACTGCAGTGTTTCAAATCAATAATGTTTCTTCTAGAAGTGACAAACATCCAAGACTAACATAAAATAGATATTATGGATATTTGGATGATATAATCGAGTGTGACTTCAAATCCTTCAAGATAATTATGTTTGAGGTCAAATGGTATCATTTATGGATAAATGAACGTGATCCTGAAAGAACTGTTATTCATCATGCCAATGGTTTTACCATGGTTAATACAAGGACATTTGAGCCGGGTCTAGAAAGTTATGTTCTTCCCAGCCAATGTGATCAGGTATTCTATTACGAGGTTCCCGGTAAGCCAGGTTGGTCGTTTGTTGTTAGATATGATCCAAGAGGAAGGCCTGTAAAGTATAATGTCCAAGAAGAAGATGATATTCAAGAACTAGAAGGTGATACGAAGGAACACGAGGATGTAGACCGTGTATCGTCAAATGACAAAGTCGAAGAATTTGATCGACCATATGATGTAGATGATAATGTTCTCGATGATGCTATATCCGATGATGATATTATCGAAAATTATGGCAGTAATGATGATGATGTTGATATCGCCAATCCATTTGATGATGATTCTGAAATACCATATGATGATACAGAATATAATGAGTTGGATGAAGAAGAAGATCAATGATATTCCTACATGTGGTGAGTGATTTGTACTATAGATCTCTTATGCTTTTTTTCTTTCATGTAATCTTAGTGTCATTTTTAATTATAATTGTTGAATATAGATAGATTGGGTATTGGAGAAATTGAGAGTGATGTGAGGGGTGGGGGGGGGCATAATTAGAGCTTCCACCTTTATGTGGTTTCCCCTGTTTACTAGAGAATGAACTATTATCGAAACCAAGAGAAGCTCATGAAAAACAGGTTGATAGCATAGTTGAAATTTGACTCATCATTGCCACCAATGAGATGACAGTCATTTGAAACTAGACAAACTTGGATAATAGTAACCATTTACAAATTGCAAGTTTTAATCGAAACTTACTAAATCAATATAAATAGTTTTCTTTCGAGAAGCAAATAAAGAAAGCACATACAAATATTTTTTTTGTTTTCTCTTTATAAATATAACTAATCTTGAATTTAATAAACTATGAAACACAGATATATAGGTAGTCAAAAAATAATGTAAACATTCTGGTTTCATTAATATGTAAATGACAGAAACTAGAAAAACAAAGAAGTTAACTTGTTTGTGATCTGACATTAATAGTGGAAGGAACTTGTGATCTGTATTATATAAAGGGTCTCAGTACAAAAAACAACATGGTATAGTCTCCAGACTCGAACCATCAGTCTATAAAATTGATAGGATTTATAGCCTTTATAAACAGTCTCAGATCCTGAGAAATTGGATCTAAAATACTAATAATACAAAACTATTACAAAAAATCTTTCAAAAAGTATGGATCTAGTCCATTTCTAGAATTCGATTTGTATTCAATCCTCTAAGTCTTCGACAGTTGCATGAACATCTTGATGTATGATGACAAGGTTGGTGTCTTTCTTCAACAGCTGGATATGTTCCTCAACAGTTGTAAGTAGTCTTCAATAATGATAGGCTAATCATCAACCTAGCTACCTTGTTTAATGCCTCGAAACTCTGAAACAAGATGCCAAAATGTACATAGCAATTTGTTTGAGATTACTTTATGATTCATCACCGAAAATCCCCTTTTCTCGAGTGTCATATCTTCAAAATCAGTTTCCAACAGTTTCAGCGGCTCTTTTGCCCTGAAAAATGCGATTTAGCCATCGAAAGCAACTATGTGTTGTTATGTTGATTGTGCCACCAAAAAGCCTTTGTTTGTTAAAAAGATAAAAACTTCAAAAATGAGTCTTTTCCTTGATTATTTGGACTAATCCACTTGTAAATCTTGAGCAACCTCTACAAGGACATGAAAATATGGGTGTGTAGCTATTTTAGCCTTCACATTTTTTATATTGGTCTTCAAATGCTTAGCAAACCAAAATAGTTGGTGATTATCGCTTATGATCCTCTTCTTATTCTTCTTTTCCTTTACATTTTAAAGTGCCAATCTTTCCAAGGCTGCACTGGTTTCTTCAAAATTCTTTGATAGAGTCTCATATCTGGCCTTTATCACCCTCTCTATCACTTCTTGCTATGTTATTTTCTCTTTGAGTTTCTTAATCTTCTGTGATTTGCTAGATTTTCTCTTCCTTCATGTTTCTCCTTCCTCATAACCTGTGAACCTCCCAGTTTCTGGTGCTTGCTCCATAGAAAATTCTATGTTCTGATCAACATGGACCTCTTCTTTCTTTGGCTTAGAATCAGATTCTGAGTAGGGTAATTTAAGCACATTTTCTTGCTTGGTCTACTGAGTCGAAGCTTTCTATGCAGTGTCCTTGAAAACCAATTTCTTCTTTTCCTTCTTGACTTTTGAGCTAGATGTTGGTTCTTCTGAAGGGTCAAGGGTGATGGATCTCCTCCTCTTTAGAATGCTATGAGGAGTTGGTATCTTTTTTATTGATTTCCTCTTTCCTTTATCAAGTTGAGTGTCTAACTCAAAACCTCCCCAAAACATGAATTGTTCCCATGTTCTTTCTTTCTTCCTCAATTCTTCTACAAGAATCATTTTGATCAAACCAAAATGAAACAAGGTGTTATGGATATGACTAGGTTCAACTTGGACCTTGTGTGACATATTTGTCAAGATCTTTTGAAAATAATATGGTAGATTGAGAGGAACCTTTCCTGTAAAGTGGTCCATAAGTTTGAAGTGGTATAACATGGCCCTATCATACCTTCCCTCTGTAGTTATATACAATTGTATGGATTTGAGAAGAGTCTTCTACTTCTCCTCCATATGAGAAATAGGGATATCCCTATTCCAAATGATGTCTTGGAATTCAGGCTTTAAATAAGGTCTAAACTCCAGATTCTTGGTGACTATGATTTTGAACCATTTTTGCCTTGTTCTTGGCATGCCTGTAGCAAAGGCTATGGTTGCTTCATTAATGTGTATCTCCAAAGGGCCAACTGCGGCTTTATTTCCATCATAAGATTTTGGAAAGGCTTCTATGATACCCTGGTGTTAACCCTCTTGTAGCGTTTCCACATAAGTGAGACAGCATGCATCTGAGAACACTGAAGAATATCTGGATGAGATTGTAAATATTGAATGTTGTATAACTCCTTCCTGAGAGGTGGACCACCTCGTTTCTTACCCATCTTCAAAACACAAGATAACCTGTAGAAACCTAAAACATAGAAATTATCAATCAAAAGAACCTACTGGCGATGAAGAATAAAGTTTGTATGATCAAATGGTGGAGGAGAAACGTTGTTTATAGGCATTCAGAACTCATGGAATTTGAATTTGAATGATGAACATAATGCTAATGTAGACATGTGAATGATTATTCCATAACCGGTGATAAGGTTCTGTAAGCACACCAATCTTCCTTAAAAACAATCATCCTCCCTTTATGATGTGTGTACTTCCTTTTCTCTTTTGAACTCCTGAAGAGGCGGTGCCCAAAATCGCTTCTATATTATTGGTGGATCCTTCTTGTTTCCAAAAGTCACATTTGCCACCAAAAGTTTGACTTTTCGGTGGCTCCTTCTTGTTTCCAAAAGTCGCATTTGCTGCCAAAAGCTTGACTTTTCAGTGGCTCCTTCTCAACTTCAAAACAATGATTAAACGTCGAAAAGACTTTTCTTTGATTTTTGAAAGAAATAAACAACAAATCGATTTATTTTGGAATTTCTCACTTATTCCCTTTGCTTGGAGACCATAAACCACAAAAAAGTTAAAAATTACACTTATTCATGATTATGTTGTCACCTAAAAATCAAATAAAATGACAAGTTTATTTTAGGAGATAACACCATGATTTTGAGTTTTCACTTCTATGATTGGTTATTCTTCTAGTCTTTATGGAACACCCTTCAATGTCTCTTGAATTATTGGTGTATATAATTGGTTCCCTTTGGTGTCGATTATTTCCCAGGTCATCAATAGGTCATACTTATGTTAAAGGTAAGTTTTTAGCTTGCGTTGGACATTTCTCAAATATATTTACCATCCATATCAACCTTCCCAGTGCCAAGTTGTACTTAGTGGTTTGTTCTCTCAAAGTTATTGTCCAAGAAATCAATTCATGTTCCTAATCTTATTCCACACCAATTGATGATAGATACCCCAATGCCTTCCTTTTAGAAAATATCTTCCTATAAAATTCAACTCATTATTTTGGGAAGTGGATTTAGAGACATTTGAAGTAACTTGGGGCATCATTAGTGGTAGGTTCCATCACTTATGATAGTGGGTATGCATGAATGACACCTGATCGATTAAGTCTCCTAAGTGTTTGACATCATATCATATGTTCACAATTTATAGAATGTACTTTGTACACTTGTTATCACCTTGTCAATTAAAACAAGAGTTCTTAGGAAAGTCTTAGGTATTTGAAGAAAATACATTAATAATACATGGAAATAGGATGGGGAAAAAATCGTAATCTAGGGGTCCATCATATTATTATATAAATCAAGGTATTACTCACATTTGATATGTAAATAAAACATATAAGTGTTCCACATTTTTCTCTAGTGCCTCAAAGAAATGATACAAAATACAAGGAGGGAAACCATTAGCGTAATCCCATCATTTACCTCCCAAGCATAGTGATTGCTCCCCTCTCACCTTCCTACTTTTCTTATTCTTCTTATGGGAATTCTTAATATGATATCTTTTGAATTCCTGATATAGAGTTTAGGGTTTAGTCCTTTTCTTAATCCCTCTTCTACATGAGAATAAGGAGCCCTCCATTAAGAATGAGGATAGGAATCCCTGAACCACTTGTCTAGAAAAGATCCTAGTATGTGGAATAGATCCTACCTAGTTTGTGCTAATCTATAGGAAGCATGTCAGAGTAATAAGCTTCCATAATATAGCCCATAATCTGAGTGTGCCCCCATTATTATATTATCTCATCGTTGCTCTTCTTATGGGCATTCTTATTATGGGCATTCTTGGTGGAAATATGTCCAATCTAAGTGTTAATGCTTGAAGTGGTCAAAAATATTGTCCAGTAGGTCATGGACTTTACAAATATTGAGATGCAATATGGAGAATTCAATCTAGTCATGTTTTACCAAGATTGAAAAGAAATATTTCATAATATAAAATCTCTAATGGTAAGAGGGTATGTTGAAAGCATGCATTCATTGTGTTCCTTTAATTTTGTATAGAATCTAGATTCGACAATTTGGTAAGATACATCCATGATTACTAATCTACCTAGGATGTGATTAAGAAATATATGCAAAGATGAGGTGAAACATATGGATATGATATTTTAAAATTGCAACATATGGATATGATCAAGCAATCTAAGAATCAAAATTTAACCTTAAGAGTGTTATAAGAGAGGTAGAAACATGAGACTGAAACAAGAGTTGAAAATATTGTGATCTTTGAATGAGTTGAAATATTGTGATCTGTGATATTGTGATCTTTGAAAATATTCTGATCTTTGAATTGAAAACATAAATTGGATTTCCCTAAGGTTCAATTTCCCCCTTCTCCTACACTCCACTCCATCATGGAAATCTATAGGAGAGATAGACATAGAGAGGGAAAATAAGAGATGGAGTACAATGGAAAATGAAGTAGGGTATCATGACAAAGATGAAATTACACATTTTAAGGAATATAACCTTAGAGAGATATGTAGAGAGTAGAAGCCTGATGATGAGGGGCGATCCAAGAACAATACCAATTTTGAAGTTGTTTCTTTTTTTTGTACAAATACATGCAAACTTTCAGTTGTTGGGTATGATGGACCCCTAGATTCAAAAACAAAGAATTTCCCTTGCCACTGGATATAAGGTTACATTGTGTTGAAGTTGGGGCTTCCAGTTCCTTCTTTCGATATGAATTAAAAAACGAAGAAGCACCTTACCACCGGATAGCAGGTTACGTTGTGTTGAAGTTGGGGCCTCCAGTTCCTCTGGATCCAATAATACATAGTTTTTGTCGATGTCCATAGCCCCATAAATTGGCCTACTAACCCTCTTTCTGCTAATTCTAGGGCTATCTTGATGGGCTCTTCCTCTGACAATGCTATTTCTGGGATAACATCTAATTTATTGATGAATTTTGGGACTTCAGGGGGGGGATTTTTCTTACCTTGGTTGTTGATGAGCTTCCTGAAAGAAACATCAGTAGAGAATGGAGGG